>CABFVZ010002774.1:0-10002 GCA_902151445.1 Timema monikensis
AACAAGTGAGTAGGAGGGGTACAACACTATCAACAAGTGAGTAGGAGGGGTACAACACTATCAACAAGTGAGTAGGAGGGGTACAACGTTATCAACATGTGGGTAGGAGGAGTACAATGCTATTAACAATGGGTAAGAGTGGTACAATGCGGAAGATATATAAGAGCCAGTTGTTTTTGTCAGAACTTCTTACTGCACGTGGGGGCTACACGTACTCCAGGTATAAAGCAATAATTTTTTAAGTGTTGTTATTTGTTATGAAGTGGTGCGTTCTATCTCTTTATCGTGGTTGTTTGTTTACAGTGGTATCATTAATGCAAAGCTCCCAGAGACAATCACTATCAAGTGATTTGTGCAGCAGTATAGTCTACTTGAACACAGAATTCAACAATGGTGTATTAGAGGGAAGAATTGTGAAGAGTATTCGATCCACATATTTCGGTGAGAAAGATTTCTTCTGTAACAAACTCTTATTTCATCGTTACTACCACTTTACTTACTTACATACTCTAAGGATATGGCCAGACTGGTTGTATTTTTTCAAGCGCGTGCACTCGACCCGGTACAGTCTAGTTTACAGGCGCAAGGCAATATTATTGTATGTTGGTTCATTGAGTGCTAGGAAAACTTCTCATTTTGACATTTTTATTATTATCATCGATAGGTTTAGCACACTTGCTACTAACAGCCTATATTAATTGGTAAGATCATAAACCATACCTATATGTATATATATATATATATATATATATATACCTATATGTATATATATATAAAACTGATATGTTAAAATACTTCAATATTATAATCAAAGTAGGCCTTTACAAATAAGAATCACCATTAGCGTGGGGAGAGGATGAGAAAACCTCAACAATAAATCACTTGTCAAGAACCACCCTCAGTTCACTGAGCCAAGATTCGAACCTTTGTCTCCTTGTCAACAACTATCGAGAGCTATTTGCTAATCACGCGCTCGCTCGCACGCTTGTCAGTCTGTCCGAACCCTAAGGTATTCGCAACTAGAAAGTTCATTGCTGCACTTATAAAATTACTCCACCTACACTTATCTTTAGCTAGTTCTATCCAGTCCACCTCATTACACCCTATATAGTTCAGGTCCATTATAGTGTTATCCTCCCATTTGAGTCTATTTCTTCCCACTGGTATTTCCTATTTTAATGAGTTTATTTAGTATCAATATATAAACATTGTTACATTTGATCTCAGATTAACTTATATACATAAAAGTAATACAATAGTTTGTAAACAAACGCTTATACAACATACATAATTATACGTTGGGATCAAAATGTGATATAGTGTCATTAGAGGAAATAATTGACCAATACTAAGATTGGACGTCTATCAATTCCCAAAGCCCGATTTTAAAGGATTTTTATGCCTTTGTACACTTCAAAATGACAAATTTTACTAAAAAATATATTCAAATGATAAATATAAAAATATAAGTTATCCTAACAATACCATCCGCTTAGGTGGCCACGTAATCTAACGCGCTGCTCTTGTAATTGACTATACTGCCGTTGACGGGGGTATTGAGGTTCGAATCTCAGTCGTGTGTACTGATGGTGTTTTTTTTTTATCTTCAAATTGGTTTTCTACTTTACTTCCACGGAAATGCGGGACACTTCCCTTAAATATAACCTTCTCAATACCTAAGCCAAATAGCGTAATTAGTACACAGGCGTACAACCCAAATGGGTAGTAAGACAAGCTGTTAAAATAATAGTTATAATAATAACAATAATAATAACATACTAGACCTAACTTTTATGTGGATAAATTGTTGGACGTTAAGTTAAATTATATTGTATGTTTTTGTTGTACTAATTAGTAGGGGTGTGCGAAGGCAACTTTATAAATGCAAAGCGATATCGAAGCGAATCTTGAAACTTGCGAAGAAAAGTCGAAGTCGAGGATACCTAGGATTTTTGTTGTCACTTAACGACACGTTTAATTTTTAAATTAATTATATTTTTAGATCTTGTCAGTAACAAGGGTCAGGAAAATTTCCTTATTTGTTACCTAAAGACTATATTAATAACTAATACACCCAGGCTTACTAATAAGCTTAGTAACGTATCAATCAAGTTTTATTCGGAAAATTAAAAAATGATACCTGGATACGGGAATCGAACCTGGGATATTTGGCTTGATTTGGGTTCGATTCCCGTGTCCAGGTGTCATTTTTCAATTTTCATAATATGATCTAGGTGGATTAATCCTCCCTAAAAAGTATAAATAATAGCTTTGGCTATTTTATTCTTAATTAAGTTTTAATTTTTACTTACATCGTGAAGTTTATAATATTATTTTTCAAACTTTACACGTGCATGTATTTTTATCCACATTTCTCTGATAATAATTATAAATTAAATTCCGTTTGCGTTTCATACTTTCCGCATCAGCCGTTTTGAATTATAAAGAAAATGCGAAGAAGCTATGAAAAACTTATATGTCAAAACGCACTTGTAAATTTGTCACAGATAATTCCAAAGAGATAGAATATTGTGGACCAAATATTAGACGCGAGCTGCGATTATAGCACAATTAAGCGCTTTCTCTGCTTCATACAAGTGACCATGGTGTTATTTCTTTATAGGTATTTTTATTTATTACAAAATTATGTTGGTGATAGTGAATATAATATATTAACATTTACTTTCCCGTTTTTGATCCATGTTTACGTTGTGTTAGTTAAATTATTAATCAGTGTTAAAATTCTGTTTAGTAACTGTTTTAAAATTATCAAATATTGAAAAATGTAATATTTATTAAGATAAAATTAGATCGTTTGATGATTTATCGAAGTTTTATCCATCCTTCAAAATTTTCGGACCTGTGAAGGTTATTGTAGATGTTGAAGTCAAAGCCAAAGGAGATTTGACCATCGACTTCCACTTTTCGAAGCTTCGCACACCATTATTAATTAGTAAGGATAAAAAGAAAAATATTACGCTAATGTGTAATATGTGTCGTTAACAAATTGGGCTTCTCCCCAACTTCAAAATCCTAGATTTGGTGGATTTAAATTGCACAGGTTCGATTCTAAGTTCGGACTTTGGTACCTAATTAAAAAACATTTAATTTTAGGACTGGACAGTTATTATTTCATCCAATGGCTTTTTAGGACTTTGATTCAACCACTAATTTATATTATTTATCTGAGAAATGTATTACATAGATGTTGTAAATTTTAATTTGTATGTAAGTTCAAGTTTTATTATTAATCGATTAAATAAATAGTGATTACAAATTGACCAGTATTTGCTTTTATAAATAAAATATATTTGGACTTGCTATTTTAGGAATAATCTGCTAAGGTTTTGCCAGCTACCCCAGTTATAAGAAGTACAATTAAATTATGTTAGTTAAATCAAGTGAATAGATTTATTAAAAATGCAAAATGAGATTTTAAGATGATAATTTTAAACATTTTTTTGTTAAATTACATTACAATTACAATTAAATTTAAAAAAACAAACAAATATTAAATGGTTTCTATCTCTGTGCGAGTTGGTTTGTGGACCTATGTTTACTAGGACTTTTTTACCCATTTTAATGAGTACTACAAGATCCTAAATTTCTGAACCCATTATTTTTAACATTCTGTATATCACAGCTGCTAATAATGACTATGATTGTATTCTAGGACCAGCCGGGTTTGAGGAACACTACGTCCCCTATAGGACAGGTAAGGTACTGCTTGTAAGCTTTTATTGATACATTTACTGTACCTGCGATAGGTTGGCAGTACTAACAAGACACAGGCAAATTATCGAATGATAGAAAATAGGTTTCTATTTATTTAACATCTGATTGTTCAACAATCAAATTTGAAGCGTATAGCCCGAACGGGTAGTAAGATGCGGTGCTAAAAATATAAATTTATCAAGATTAAAACACAGTTCCTTGTTCTATATTAACTGTAATTTGTAGTAAACTAAAAATATATTTATAGTTTTGTTTCTAATAATCTTAATTTTAGTCAGGTTTACTAAGATTAATCAGAATTCCCTTTCTACTCCACTATAAATAAACATCTAGGTCTCGCATTTAATTTCCTATGCGATCACGTTAAATCATTTTAGAAATAAAATTAATCAGCTTAAATGTTAGAAACCATTAGGAAAAATAGATAAATATGTGTCAAACAAAATAAATACACCATATTTGTCAAATATTACTATAGTATTTAAATACATGAGAAACTAACTCTCTTAGAACGTGTATTTTTATTTAATCCCTACTTAACCTATATTAATAACAAACACAAATTCGCTAGTGTTTGTTTCTAAATAGCAGAACTATTAATTATTCAGCATGTTTTTAGGTGAAATCAATTTTATTTCATATTTACCAATATACGTGAGCTATAATAATATTATGCAATAAAATCAGGAAGTCTCATTTAGAAAAATAAGTGACCTTAACGTGACCTTAGAAACGTCACTCAAGGTCATAACAACCTCACAATCTTATTTTTCTCTCAAAACCAAACTATGGTTTCAAACTTTTTTTCCCCAACAATCCATTGTTTTCGAGATATTTCTCTGGATAGTTTTTAAGTGAACACTTGATATAAAATATACATGCAGTACATATAGTATACATATATATATATTTATATATAACACATATGCATTCATATATATAGATATATACATATATATATATATAGATATATAGATATATATAGATATATATATATACATATATATAGATATATACATATATGTATATATACATTTGATATAAATATATATTTTATATAGGCCTATATAATATATGAAGTTTATTTTATATATTTATAAAAATATATAGTATTATTGTATTTAACTTTAATACCTATATATGTTTTATTTGGTAATTTGTTTTAGCTAGTGAACTGTCAGAAATCAATTTTTGGAAAAACATGAGAATGAAGTGAGCCCAGCAGAGTAGAGTCAATATTTATTAAAATCATCAGTTTAAAGAAAAGTAAATTATTTTTACTCTAAGAAATTCATAAAAATAGTAAATCTTGACTTAAAATCATAATCTTTAAAATACATAAGGACAATCGAAATTGAACGTAAATAAAAAAAAATCAAATATATTTAAGGATATTAAAAAATAATGTTTAAAAGAGGAAAAACTTTTTCTATTTACATATAAAGTTATTTAATGGTAGTAATTTATGGTTCAATGACTTTAGAAATATTGTAATTATTTCTTAAACTGCTTTAAAGATTTTATTCAAGATGTATTTATGAGGAGTCTTTGACATGACAATTAAAAGTGTGAAATTTTCTTCAGGGAAAAATTTGTTTGATGACGATTTTTTTAAATGTAATATTTTAAGAATGGCTCAAACGATTTGGTTCAAAACTGGTATCTGTTAAGTTATTTCATTAGAAATAATTATGTATTTTGGTTTTTATTAATAAAATCATTTAGGATTATTATTATTATTATTATTATTATTATTATTATTATTATTATTATTATTATTAGCGACACCATCTTACTACCCGTTCGGGTTATACACAGTTACGCTAACTTGTAATGGTTAGTTGATTGTGAGATGAAATGGAGGACCTACAGTTTATATCCATTTTTGCATCAAATCCTTCTTGGATTACCTCACCATTGACTTAACTCTTTTCTTCTTCCCCTATATTCTTCATCTGCTTCCTCATTCCTTTCCTTAAAACTCCGTTTGAATGCTTTATTCTTTTCCTACATTGCCTCCGTTAAATGTATATATGTATATATATATACATTTAACGGTTCCTCCTTATACCTGCTCTGCAGCTCCCATTAGACTTTTCTTAAAACCTTTTCTATTTCACATCTACACTTTGCATCTCATTCTTTAGACACTAAGCTTCTTGCCTATCTTATTTACAACAATCTTTACTCTTCATTTTATATCCTCCTAATCTCTATTATTCTTTCCTGTTTTGATATTTTTCTCTTAACTATCCAAATCAATTACATACAATTCTACCTATTGCAATCCTGAAGTATCCAAAAGGTACTGTAGATAATGAAATATTTATAATATTAACAATTTTAATAGTAATAGTATTAAGTGTTTCAACGAAATAATAATAGTATTAAATATATTAATTTTCATAATATACATTAATATTAATACTCGTATAATTTATTTTAATAATTGTATTAATATTATAAATATTTCATTGTGTACACTTCATATGCATGCCTAGCTGTAATACATTTCAGCCGCACCTATTCCTTACTTTGCCTTAACAACGTTACGTAACAAACATAAATACCAAGTTTGATCCTATAGTTCATCAACTGTAACTATTTGAAATCGTTGAATCTATAGCTTTTTATACAATTGTTAAAATTATGCAGTAACATTTTGATGCATTACCTTGAGCGTCGTTGAAAATACCCTAATTTTGCCGTACCTTTGCAATATTTTTTTTTTAAATACAAAACTTAAAATGTAATTTTTTTTAAAAATATTATTGAAACATGTTGATGCCTTTCCCCTCCAATTTGAGATGACCCATTATTTTGAAATAATTAACCACTTCTAAAATAATGAGGAATTTCTGGACGTCAACTTTCCGGTAGATGGCCCTCTGATTAACCATGCGCTTTCTTTAATTTTTTTAATTAGGCCTTATATTTACCACAACAAACTATCTAAAATATATTCACTATAAACATTGTATTTTAAAATATCGATGAGTGAATCTTTGTTCTCTAAAAAACCAATTCAAACATGCCCATCCTTTAAAAGCTGATTTTCTTCCATCCAGCCCTTTGTTTTCTTCTGAGATAACCCAAGGTATCCCTAGAGTTGATTTAAACCGGGCCCTTTCCTCTCTTCATTTCAAACCAATCTGCGTCAATTAAGGTCCGCCAACAAGTTTACTGACATCACGTTTGTTTGGGCAAGGGGGATATATTTCCCTCGTGGATTTAGGTTGGTTAACCTGGGAGATTGCAATGACCCAGCCACGCGCGCAGGAAATCCTTCGGAGGAATAAAACTAGTTTTGATTATTTCTCAATTTCATTGTTAGGCTTGTTTAGCTTTTAAAACTTGATTCTGGTATTTACATATTATTATGTTAATATGCGACAAATTACCATTTTACGTTGAAATGTAATGTTAACGAAAATATATTTTAATCAAACTTAAAAGTATCATCTAATTTCAATCTCTTGTAGCTCTTATGTTGATTGTATTATGTTGATAAAGGACTCCCCGTGATGGCCGATTCTATGCTTGAATTGTTTAAGGCATCAGGACCTTTATAAATAGACTGAACTAACTATGACGGGGTTATTGCGGTTCGAATCCCAGTAAGGTGTATCACTGTTTCCTAGCCACCAATTCATCATTGTGAAAGAGGATGTCCTAATTTAAATAGTTATACATTCTTTTGCCATGTTGAAAACCGAACCCAGGGCCTTCCACTCGATATACAGATGCGCAATAGACATATAGACAAAGCTGGTTACTAATTCTACTATTTTAATGAATTCATTTCGCAACTATGGCTGTAACGTTTAAAGGAGCTAGCCTGATATATTAATGTTTGTACGCGACCATTAGGGTGACATTTGATATAACGATTGAATTGGTTGACCCGCCTCGGTGGCGTAGTTGACTAAGGCGCTTGTCGTGTAGGGGTGGTTTTTCCTAAATGGTTTTCCACTCTCCCTCCACGCAAATGCGGGTTCACTTCCTCTAATTAAACCTTCCCAATTCCTAACCAATTAGCGTAATTAGTACTTAAAGCGTATAACCCGAACGGGTAGTAAGACGCGGTGCTAAAAAAAAAATATGATTGAATTGGATACAAGTTTGCTGTTCTGTATTATAATAATTGAAAAAGGATTATGTCTAATTTTAGAAATTAAAAGTTCTGGTGTTGTATAGTTATTTTTATTTTAAGTAGATAAACAGTTTTTTGCTAGATATTTCACACGTTGTAGATTTTAATAAAAAGCCCGACTATTACGTTATATGCATGATAATTCCCGACACGTGAAATTTAGAACACAGATTAAGACGTCATAGACTCAACCTACACGGCTTCTCGTCAGGAAGGAAAGTGAAGAGATGCGTACCCTGAAGGGGTATATCAAGCGACATTTCCTTCTCGAAGCTTCCCAATAGAAAAAAGGTGTGGCCACCCAGGTGCGTCTCTGTTGACCAAACTGAGTTGTCTTTTTAAAGAGACGTAGAAGGATGTCGCCATACCTTGCAACTTAACAACTTAACACAAATAAATCTTACTACCCGCTCGCATTTATAATATCGTGATTTTGAATATAGATGTGAATAATAAATTATTGGGATGTATAACTCCATATCATTACATGGCTTTCTGTGCATTAATCCGGGCTGTACATTCCGTTAGATAAGTTAGTAGCTTTTGGTCTTTCATACATAACCTTTTATATTTTGAAACTATGTAATAGGCCTATATTTATAAAAATCATTCATTAGCTCTTAATTATTGGGGGTGTAGGGAGGCAATAAACAAGCTATTATATTTATTTATTACGGTTATAGAAGCATCTAACTATCATATTCCAACTGATGATTTCCACACATCTATCATAGACTCTGCCTTAAAATATTAGTGAAGAATGACTTTAGGAGGGGAACTAACTTTTGGTAGCTCAGTGGTTGGAGCATTTACATATGAAGCCAATCATCCCAGGCTTGATTCCCGTGTCCAGGTGTCATTTTTCCAATTTAAGGAAACCCATTTTAATCATAAAATATAAATCAATTATTACCAAATAACATGAAAAATATGTAAAATCAAAATGATTATCTAAGTAAAGTTAAAAAAAAATTATCATAATAATTATTTATGCATTATTGCGGGGGAAGGGGAGACATTTCCTCCAATACCCCTTACTCCCCGTTAACGACGTCCATGCATATATTACATCCACACATCAACATAAAATATATGAATAGATCTATGGTCTTATTAAGTGCTCGCCCGAAGACTGTTCTTTGTTGTTAGGTTTTATTTTGAAGTAATGTGACCTGGTGATCTAGGGGTAAGGTGTCAGACTTCTGTGCTTGGGGTGCAGGGTTCAATCCTCGGTCCCGGCACAGATTTATCTGATTACCAAACCCTTCCTACACCTCTGACAAGACATCTTGTGAATGTGGGGAATGCCAGGCCTCCACCGTGGTTCGGATTCCACGTTAAACTGTAGGTCCTTCATTTCATCTCGCAATCACCCGACCATAACACATTCGTGTAAGTGCGTATAAACCGAACGGGTAGTAAGACGCGGTGCTAATAATAATATTTTTAGATTTTTCATCACTGGATCTAGCGCGATTTGTGTCCGTGGTTCTGCCTCGTTATCGGGGGGATGTATGGATAAAAACACTCAGGAAGACATACATTTCGGGAAGTGTAGATCGATGCCAACATTTTGCTACGAGGTTCTTCTCTCAGCCTAACTATGTTCAAGTATATTGGTGCTATTATAATAACATCTAGAACAGACCCAACAACCAGCCCCCTGGCCGTTAATTCATCATTGTAAAAGGGGAACACCACATTTTAGCAATGATCATTTTTTCGGTCATACCAGGAATCAAACCAGGAGCTCTAAGCTCAGTAGATAGACACGCCACCGACTGATCTAAGGGGTCAGACTTTATTATTATTATTATTATTATTATTATCATTATTATTATTATTATTATTATTATTATTATTATTATTATTATTATTATTATTATTATTATTATTATTAGCACCGCGTTTTACTACCCGTTCGGGTTATACGCACTTACGCTAATGTGTAATGGTAGGGTGATTGTGAGATGAAATGAAGGACCTACAGTTTAACGTGGAATCCGAACCACGGTGGCGGCCTGGCATTCCCCACATTCACAAGATGTCTTGTCAGAGGTGTAGGAAGGGTTTGGTAATCAGATAAATCTGTGCCGGGACCGAGGATTGAACCC
>CABFVZ010002774.1:20534-31640 GCA_902151445.1 Timema monikensis
GTGGGCTTTATGCTTCCTGAGGCCGGGACGACTCCTGCATAACTCAGTGGATAGAGTATTAACGTACTAAGCCAGAAGTCCTTGGTTCATTTCCCGTGTCTAGGTATCATTTTTCAATATGTCAAGGTAAGATTGCTACCTTTCACATTAAAACGAGTGTACGTTTAGAAAAAGTTATTTTAACAATACTATACTTAGCACCACGTCCTACTACCCGTTCAGGTTATACGATTAAGTACTAATTACTCTAATGGATAAAGAATTGGGAAAGTTGAATATAGAGGAAATTAACCCACATTTGCGTGGATGGAGAGTGGAAAACCACTAAGGGAACCCTCGCCCAATTAACCCGAGTAAGATTATAACCTCGATCTCCCCGTCCTCGGTAGTCTAGCTCAACACGTAACGAGCGCGTTAGCCAACTAGGCCACAGAGGTAAGTAAAATTATTTAACTTCACGTCTTAAAACGTGTTTAAGATCAACAAATTAAATTAATTAGGAATGAAGAAGGCATAATTTAATGAAAATGTTTCCGAATAAACGTGGAGTGAGAGTGGGTAATAATTCAGTAAAAGTCCTCAGTAGGTCTACACCCAATCGGGATTGTAGCCCCGACCCACCACTTCATCCCCTCACTCCATCCCCTCAACACCTCGTTACCTGTAAACAGTGCTAAACGAGTTGAAATATTTGTTTATTAACCGCTGTAATATATTATGTAGTGTTTCATGATATGGTAGCTACTGGAAATTATAGGCTCTTATAGTAATAAGTATTTAAAAACTATAATCCTTTTTTCTAATGTTTTACTGCGTTTACGGTTATTTAGTGTTGTTGAAAACTAAACATGAAGATCAAATTATTATATCTTTAATGATCCTTAAAAATATATTTTGTGTTTATAAACTATTGCAAGAAACATTCAAATTCAATATAATATTTTATTTTTACTACCACGTTTTATTACCCATTTGGACTATACACTTGTATAATAAATATGCTAATGGGTCAGGGATGAGTAAGGTTGAATTAGAGGAAGTGTACCCACATCTGCATGGAGAAAGAGTTAAAAACCATTTAGGAAAACCACATTTTTATTCCAGTTCATCTAGACCTACCGTCAAATAGGCTAAATTGAAACGTTTGCAAAAAAATATGTTTCAATGAAAACTATTTTAGGTGTTTATCTTAACAATCACAATTGCCAGTGCCGTCACTTCTTCAGTGTGAATGGGGCAGGTTGAAATTCTTTAATAGTACCTTTTGGGCCAAACCGGGAATTGAACTTAGACACCCCAGTTTGCTAAGCAAACGCACTACAGACTATTCTGGTCTTAAATGTATTGTTTCATTTCATACTAAAAAACAATTAAAGATGCCATAGACATAATATATTAACGGCCATCTTTAATTTAGTTTTAATATGCTTTGAAAATTAAATAAAAACTAGAATTGTCTGCAGCGTGTTTTCCTAGAAACTAGGGGCTCCAGGCTCAATTTTCTGTTTATATTTGTTACATAAATAATATATATATATAATAGTTTAACTATGGGTTATCGGTCTACACTTTACATTAAAAAATGTCAAGAAATGTAAATTGATATTAATACATACACATTTTTAAAAATAATATTTTAGAATGTAAAACAAGTAGTATACATTCATTAAATATATAGGTATACATATATATATATAATTATATACATACATGGTATATAATGAAGGTATACTACTTATTTTACAATCTAAAAATATTATACATTTTGTTTACAATTTTATAACGTAAAGTATAGCTTAATATGCAACCATGGATACAAAAATGGTTCATTTATCTGACCTTGCGTTCTAAGATTAAACTGAAAGTTGCACTCGGTTTTGTTTTTATTGGTAGATTACGTTTGGTACCAAGATTAGTCCTGCTATTATTGGTGTAGAGAGGAGGTCGTAGCACACTTAACACCAACTAGAATTAGTGTGACTCAGTGGTAAAACATTGGGAAACAATTGCAGGGTTCGTCTCCCTTTATTGAAATGTAAACAAAAAATGTGTTTACCAAGCAGAATATATTTGTGTCTATGTTTACCAATCAGAATCGATGATTTAATATGTTAACCATATTGACTCACTGTATATGCTTACCAAGCAGACTCATGTGGGTCTATGAATACCATGTAGACTCTATGTTTGTCTATACTTACCATATAAACTCTTTGTTTGACTATGTTTACCAAGCATACTGTATGTTTGTCTATGTTTACTAAGAAGATTATATTTGTTTGTGTTTAACAATAAGGTTCTATGTTTGTATATGTTTATCAATAATACTCTATGTTTGTCTATTTTTCCAGGATCCGAAGGTGAACCAATCAGAACTCAGTATGAATAAGTGCAGTATTGCCAGGTGCATGTTGCTGTTGACGCTGTTTATGTTGACGGAGCTGACGTTGGCCAACGTTAAGAAACCTCCGTTCAACGGGAGCATCTTCGGGAAACGTGGAAACTACGGAGGCGAGCTCAGAGGTGAACTCCGAATTAGCCAATTAAAGTAGGGGGGGGATAGCTTTGGGGAAAAGTTCACAACAAAGGCGAAGTCCACAAAAATCTGATGTTTTGTGAACTCGTCTTAGGTGTGCTGTCCTAGATTAAGCTAGTTTGTGAGTCGTGGGATCAGAAAATGCAATTTATTTCTATAAATAAGTGGATTTATAACAGAAATATCCTAATATATATATATATATATATATCAATTAGAAGTAAATATCCGATTAAAGTCAACCTATTTATAAGGCGAGTAAAAAAAGTTTTATATAAATAAACAAATTGTATAAAAATATTTCTTTGTCAGAAAAACAAAAGAATAATAATCAAGCAATAGCATATACACTCCAATTTTATCAGATCAGCCCTTTCACGTGTCCATACGTCAATTCATGTGATCTGCAGATGCTACATTTGATATGTACCTATAACATATCACTAATGACAAATTAATTAAATTCATTGAAAAATGACAGCCAGAAACAGAAATAGAACCCGGAAGTTTTGGCTTAGCGCACCAATGTTTCGTCACTGAGTTACCCAGGATTTGTCACGTGCTCAGAGTATTATTATTACTATTAATATTAGCACCGCATCTCATTAACCGTTCGGGCTATACGCACGTACGCTAATGTGTAATGGTATGGTGACTGTGAGATGAATTGGAGGAACTACAGTTTAACGTGGGATCCGAACCACGGTGGAGGCCTGGTGCTCAGAGTAGTTCTATACTCATAGCTTAGGGCTGAGTTTGTGATGGATGTGTGGTAATCTTCAGCTAGATAATTATGTGTGACCAATAGTATCGCGAGCTATCAGATACCACAGCCGTCTGTAGCTCAGGAGGGGTGTTTGTCCACTCATAACTATGTACAGGTAACTGACGATTACCACACGTCCATAACCGACTCAGCCTTGAACTATGAGTGAAGAATGATCTTAAGCAGGGGATTAATCCTAAATATCTTGATGGTAGAACCATGGTGTGCTAAGTCAAAGGTTCCGGGTTCGATTCCCGTGTTCAAGTGTCATTTTTAAACTAAAATAAATTAATTAAATTGTGATCTACTCCGCAATTACAATGATTTTCAGCCTGTGTGTTGATAACTACTAATAATATAGTAAAATGGTATAAATGTTTACGGCAAAAAAAAGTTTGTTTTTTTCTAAAAGGAACTTCTTATGGAAATTGAGGTATAGTTTAAATATTTGAAATTGAAAAATAGATATTAATAGACGTTAACCTGCTACCATATGGCTGAATAGTCTATGGAGTCACTCTTGCAATAGCCCAGACTGCAGATGACGGGTAGATCTGAGTTGAATTATGTTCGAGTTTACTGACGGCTGCTTTTCATAAATGTTTTTCTCCATTCAAATGTGAATACATTTCCTCTTAACTAAACCTTCCACATCCCTACCACTTTAACGCAACTATAACATATGCGTGGAACTCGAATGTGAATTAAGGCGTGGTGAGAAAAAAAAATAGAAAGGCCCTATATGTTTATTATCTATCATACAATAGTATTAATATTATTAATAACAATAGTAGTAAATGTTTAAAAACGTCTATTTGGGAATGAAAAACGAATCTGGAATCTTTGAGTTTATTCTACTTTCCATTTTTTTTTTCGTGCACTACTTCTTACTACCCGTCCGGGATATCCGAATATTTACTCTAATGGGGTATTGATAAGGATGTAGAATTTAGAGGGAGTGTAACAAAATTTGCATAGAGATAGAGTTGGAAACCATTTGTCTAACCAGACGCGATGAGACTGACTCCTTGATTCATTTGTTTGTTTTAACATATGTTCTGTAAAATTGTAGGCCTATATAGTAAAAGTAATTCTCCATTTACTATTATAATACACATTATTCATGGGGTTATGCATTAAAGTGTTATCATTCTTGACAGGAAAAATAGTTTGTATTTTCCAAAAGGGTCTTTCAATCAAAATCTTAAATAAAACAGCACAAAAAAGGGTGGTTGTTGTTGCAGATAGATAATAGTAGATGACACCCCCACATGATCACTAACACACTAGTTGGAAATTATTATTATTATTTATTTACTGTAATTTAAATGGTTGCTATACACATTGCTGGGCGGGTAGACAAAGACATCAAACTTGACTTGTCTGGTTTTTCTTTAATGGGCATGTTTCTCCCTTCCCCATTGGTGTAGAAATGCGGTTAGTCCGGACGGGTACTAGGACACTTAGCCTACCTACTCACTCTATGCCATTAAGAGCTATACAATTCATTGCCGCACTTACAAAAGTACGTCAGCTAACCCTATCTTGAGCTAGTTCATTCCAGTTTACTTCATTACACACTATCACTAGCTTGAGCTAGTTATATCCAGTTCACTTCATTACACACTATTCCTAGCTTGAGCTAGTTATATCCAGTTCACTTCATTACACACTATCCCTAGCTTGAGCTAGTTATATCCAGTCCACCTCATTACACCATATCCCTATCTTGAGCTAGTTATATCCAGTCCACCTCATTACATCATATCCCTATCTTGAACTAGTTCTATCCAGTTTATCTCCCTACACCCTATATCTATCTGGGGCTATTACTATCCAATCCTCATTACACCCTATCTCTTTCAGGTTCATTCTAATGTTATCCTCCCATCTGCGTCTAGGTCTTCCCAATGGTCCCTTATCACAGGGTTTACCAGACACTTAGCACGGAAAAAATAACAAGTGATTGTCAGTTATTTTTATTTTAACTTATACTTTAACTATCATAGCATATAAATTATAGCAGTCAAAAATTAAAATATAATAGTGGTAAAATATTATTTTATTAATTTAACTGTATTCAATCTTTAATTAATAATTATACTAAAGCAAGTATTAATGGACACAAATGGTTGAAGAAAGACCTTAAGTATGGGATGCACTTAAATAGGTCAAGCTTAATCATAATTATCATAATCATCATCATCTCCCAACTCCAGCTAGCCGGGTGTGCATCACAAGCGCTCGCCACTTCTTCATGTCGTATAATTTTTGTTCGTCAACGTTCACACCTAAGCCCTCTTTTCTCCACTTCTGATCTCACAGTTTCCATCCACCGTTTCCTAGTCTGTTTTCTTTTAATTTTCTATCAAAGTATCTCCTCGCTGTTCTAGTGTTTGTTTTCCACTCTCATCACGAGCCCATACCACTCACGTCTCAGCTTTACTACCGTGTCTTACTACCCATTCGGGTTATACGCTTGTGTACTAACTACGCTAATAATTTTAGTGACTGGAAAGGTGATATTTAGAGGAAGTGTACCTGCATTTATGTGTAGAGAGAGTGTAAAATCATTTAGAAAAAACCACCCTCAGTGCACTCGACCGAGATTCGAACCTCGATCTTCCCATTATCGGCAGTCAATCTACTACGAAAGAAGCACGTTAGATCACGTGGCCACCGATGCGGGTAATGAAACAGTTAGTTTTGCTTCCTGAGGTATTTTGTTATCTCACAGGAGGTTTATTAATAGACTGTAAGAATGTGATACTTCGTGTCCTATTGTGTATGTCTTGCTTAATAGTGTTGTGCTTTTAAATGATGTTTCAAAGGTATTTGAAATTGGAAGTTGATTTTATTCTGGTCCCTTCCAGAAGAATCTTTGACAGTGTTTCTTTTCTGTTTGATTGTCATTTTCACGTTCTTAGTTTACTGATATTTAACTCGAACTCTTTGAACCTGTTGTTCCAAGTATTCACCATAGATGGCAAATTACAGAAGTCTCTGCATCGATTCCTGTTATCACAACACATTTTCAAAACAATATAAAATTTAAAATACGAAATTTAGGGGTGAGAGTTATTTAAGTGATTTGAAGATTTTTACACATTAAGTATCAAGTCTATTTAATAAACTATGTTTTGAATTTGAGGATCGAATTCAAAACATAGTTGTTATTTAAATGTGTGAGCAACTTATTTGCTTTAGTCATTTTTATCTATAAGACAGGCGATTTAATTCAAAATTTTAAAATTACTTTTAGGATAAATAATGTTGTCTTCTGTAAAAATAATATCAATGTATATAATATATGAAATTAAGAGTTGATCTAAAAAATCACCAGAAAATCTAAATTACTATATATAACTAAATAAATTGATATAAAATATTTTTAATTTCTCCTCGACTGAGATTTTAACCATCTATGTCTGCGTCCCCCCCTCTCATAACCATCTGAGCTACCCAAGTTTTTATTCTTATTCAAGCCCCAGTTCCCGATATATCTGATGTTCAAATTCCAGTGAAGGTTGCATTTTTTAACCCCTATCTGTAGTGACGAGAGGTTGTTTGTACCCTGGGTTTGTTGTGTTGTTGCAGACTATGACAGCGCCGGCAGGACCTTGTCCGTGATGTGTGAGATAGCGTCTGAAGCGTGTTCAGGGTGGTTCCCACAGGCAGACAAACGATAAGGTACATACGTGTAGCATTAAACAAGCACTAAGGTACATACGTGTGGCATTAAACAAGCACTAAGGTACATACGTGTAGCATTAAACAAGCACTAAGGTACATACGTGTAGCATTAAACAAGCACTAAGGTACATACGTGTAGCATTAAACAAGCACTAAGGTACATACGTGTAGCATTAAACAAGCACTAAGGTACAGAGCACTAAGGTACAGAGCGTGTAGCATTAAACAAGCCCTAAGGTACAGAGCATGTAGCATTAAACAAGCACTAAGGTACATACGTGTAGCATTAAACAAGCAATAAGGTACATACGTGTGGCATTAAACAAGCACTAAGGTACAGAGCGTGTAGCATTAAACAAGCACTAAGGTACATACGTGTAGCATTAAACAAGCACTTAGATACATACGTGTGGCATTAAACAAGCACTAAGGTACAAAGCGTGTAGCATTAAACAAGCACTAAGGTACAGAGCGTGTAGCATTAAACAAGCACTTAGGTACAGAGCACTAAGGTACCGAGCGTGTAGCATTAAACAAGCACTAAGGTACATACGTGTAACATTAAACAAGCACTTAGATACATACGCGTGGCATTAAACAAGCACTAAGGTACATACGTGTAGCATTAAACAAGCACTTAGGTACAGAGCACTAAGGTACAGAGCGTGTAGCATTAAACAAGCACTTAGGTACAGAGCACTAAGGTACAGAGCGTGTAGCATTAAACAAGCACTAAGGTACATACGTGTAGCATTAAACAAGCACTTAGATACATACGCGTGGCATTAAACAAGCACTAAGGTACAGAGCGTGTAACATTAAACAAGTACCAAAGAATACATCGTGTAACATTATACGCGCACTAAGGGGTTAAAAATATGACAAGCGTGTGTTATATCATGAATGTCAGCGTGTATCAAGATTATTGAACGCCTGCACCCGGATTTACCACTGGTTGCAACTAATTTGCCGTCTGGACACGGGAATCGAGCCAGGAACCTTTTGCTTAGTATGCCAATGCTCTAACCCCTGAGCTATACAGAAGTCATTTTTTAATTTAAAGAATACTTCCTATCGTGTTGAAGAACTCCACATTAATGGAGTAGAGACATGACTATATCTTGAAAACAAGGTCAAATGAGTCACATCTTTCCATAAACTTGTTTTTAACTGTTTTTGTGTCGCCTGTCCACCCACTGAAGTGGGTCCCAGAGAGAGAGAGAGAGAGAGAGAGAGATAAACACGCCCTCGCCAGCCCCCTAGGATTTTCATGGTCAAGCGGGCTACTGAATATTATAACAAATACAACATAAAAAAGCCCTTATTGAGCGTCGAAGGCAATGTTGGGGTGGAATAACTAAAAATTATCCCCCCTCCTCACCTATAGCCCATACTGGGCTATAATAAAACTATAAATAAGAGATTCACCCGCTTCGGTGGCCACGTGATCTAACGCGCTACTCTCGTGTTAGACTAGTCTGCCAATGAGGGGGATATTGAGGTTCGAATCTCGGTAGAATGTACTAAGAATGGTTTTATCCCAACGGTTTTCCATCATCTCTCCAAACAAATATGGGCACACTTCATGTAAATACAGCCTTTTTCATCCTTAAAATCACTAGCGTAATTAATACATAAGAGTAAAACTCGAACAGATAATAAGACGCGGTGCTAAAAAAAACAACCAAATCAACAGTCTCGCTCTCTCTCTCACTCCTATTAATTGCAGGGGGTGAGTAGAGGAGGCCAAAGAAAGGGGTGAGGGGTGAGGGGAGAGAGGGAGGAACTGATAAAAATAAATATGAAATAAACTATAAGAGACAGATAAGCTTCCTCTTCACTTGAAGAAAGAATAAAAAAAACCAAGCGCGATAAAAAATCAATAAAGGACTCATTTTTAGGGCGATTGTTGAGCACAACTCGAATGACTAGAACACGCGTTTATATAACAATATCCATCCTTGAGGCAAACAACACAAACAAATGATACCAAAATGTTTCGCGTGAAATGTCGTTGTAAATGACCTCATTCTTATGCTCTATTTAAAAAAAAGTATAACACTAAAGTATAAGGTTTTTAATTCAATAGGGACATGTTGAAACCCCTTGCCTCTATCTTAGTGTGGGCCATAGTTTTTAAATAACACACCAATTCTTGAATAACGTGGAATTTCTCAACGTCTATCACGCGTATCAACATAGTGTTGGGCGGCCTCTTGAAGTTCACATTAAAATGATATAGTGAGTGTGAACCAATAATAATATCCACCTTATATGGCCACTAATATCATTACTTAAATATACGCTTTTATATAAATCATGTGTTCTACATACGTCACTTCTAACAGAAAGTGTCGATCATAGTTAACAGATGTTCGGGCAATATAATAACATTTTGTACTAGCTATAGTACTAGATTTAGTTTGTATATTATCTAAAGAAAATTATCACTGTCGAAATTTGGGGTACACATTTGAAAGATATGGATTAACGGCCGGATAATTGAATTTTGTGTCAAGGTTATACCCTAATTTTTTTTAGGAAGCCCAGACATCATTGATTAAAAGTCACTAACAAATGGCATTCTAGATATACATATATGTATTTATTATTTTATTTATTGTGTCAAATAAAAATCTTCGTATAGATTTTAGCGTGATAGCTTGCAGCCAACGCTGCAACGATCCAATAGTTTTTATATATTGTTGTAAATACATATTTGTACATTGCATTATTATGTTATCTCTTTTTTTTTAGATGCAGATGTCCTCAAATGAAGATTCATACATCAGAGGGGAGATATTTCCACAAAATTAAATATAATTATTAAGCTATTTACATTATGAATACATTTTTGTCCGTAAACTTCTCTAGTCATGAGATTTTAACTGTAGTAAAATAGATTTAAATATAACTAACAGGACAACAATAATAATTTCAGTGATACAAGAATGACAAAAATTATAATTACTTTTTATATTTATTTATTCACTCTTAGGTTGTACACAAAAAAGAAAAGACATATTAATATTTGAATTATTTAATGGTTTTTAACAGTAAAAAAAATATTGTAGCATGTGTATAGATGATGAATCATTGAAAATAAATGCCATTGTTTCATTTGCAAAAAAAATATAATGGAGGGAATTATTGATTGCTCCAATTTCATAATTTAATTTGTTTCCACCAGTTATCTTTTAGTCAAATTTTAGTAGAACAATACTTTAATTGGATAAATCAATGTATAAATGGGTGAAAACATATTAAGATATAAATAATTTGAATAAATAGTAATGTTGTAAATTTCAAGTTTTGTAGTTTAATTAATGTTAGTAAATAAAAATCTCACAAATATACTTATTAAATAATCAATGTGCACATAGTTATTTATTTATTTACTTATTTTAAATACCAAAACCATATACATTCCACACAAACCTCTTATCTTGAGCTATTTTCAGAAATGTCATAATAAAAATAAAAATAAGTTCTTGACTTTTTGATGCAAATTCGAAATACGATAGTATCTTTAGTTTATTAGGAACATTAAAAGTTAATTTCACTACAAGAAAAACCTGTTTATTGTTTGCACTAATAATATTTTAATATGGTCTCCACATTTGAAATTCCGGACAGTTCTGAAATTAAAACATGTTCTGTTTTAATAAACAAATGGTGACCTGGCGGTCTAGGGGTAAGGTGTTAGACTTCTATGCTGGCGGCCGGGGTTCAATCCTCGGTCACGGCACAGATTTATCTGATTTGCAAAACCCTTCCTACACCTCTGACAAGACATCTTGTGAATGTGAGGAATGCGAGACCTCCACCGTGGTTCGGATTCCACGTTAAACTGTAGGTCCTTCATTTCATCTCACAATCACCCTACCATTACACATTAGCGTAAGTGCGTACAACCCGAACGGGTAGTAAGACGCGGTGCTAATAATAATAATAATAATAATAATAATAATAATAAACAAATATATTTTAAAGATAAAAAAATTATTTTGATGTTTTTTTAGCGTACAATAAGAATCTAATTATATGAATCTGGGTATGTTATCTGGAGTCAATGTAAAAATACTCTACCAAAACATTACAGTCTCAAAAA
>CABFVZ010002774.1:35022-72912 GCA_902151445.1 Timema monikensis
CTGACTATAGCTCATACCTCGTGGCTCTGGAAGAATATTCTTTCCTGACTATAGCTCATACCTCGTGGCTCTGGAAGAATATTATTGCCTGACTATAGCTCATGCATCGTGGCTCTGGAAGAATATTCTTTACTGACTATAGCTCATACCTCGTGGCTCTGGAAGAATATTCTTTACTGACTAACTCATGCCTCGTGGCTCTGGAAGAATATTATTGCCTGACTAACTCATGCAAAGTGGCTTTGGAAGAATATTCTTTACTGACTATAGCTCATACCTCGTGGCTCTGGAAGAATATTCTTTACTGACTATAGCTCATGCCTCGTGGCTCTGGAAGAATATTCTTTCCTGACTATAGCTCATACCTCGTGGCTATGGAAGAATATTCTTTCCTGACTAACTCATGCATAGTGGCTCTGGAAGAATATTCTTGCCTGACTATAGCTCATGCCTCGTGGCTATGGAAGAATATTCTTTCCTGACTAACTCATACCTCGTGGCTCTGGAAGAATATTCTTTCCTGACTATAGCTCATGTCTCGTGGCTATGGAAGAATATTCTTGCCTGACTATAGCTCATACCTCATGGCTCTGGAAGAATATTCTTTCCTGACTATAGCTTATACCTCGTGGCTCTGGAAGAATATTCTTAAGACTATAAAATGATTAATTGAAATGAATGATTCTCAATGGCAGACAGGATTCAAACCCCAAACTTCAGAGCTAGAATCTAGCACAATGATTATAATAAAATTAAGGTGACAATAAATCTCGGTGTAAGAGAGAATGAGAAAAAGTGAGGAGGGAGTACGGGAAGGATATAAATATGGAGAGAAGGAGAGATGAATGGAAAGGGTGAAAATAAGATAAAGAGAGAGTGTTAGAGAGAAGAAGAAGGAAAATTAGAGAGAAAGAGACAAGGAGATGGCTAAAATGAGAGAGAGAGAGAGAGGTGCAGAGAAAGATAAAAAGGGAGAGAGGAAGAATAAAGAGAAGGAGGATGACAAGAAGAAGACAAAAAGTAAAGAGAGAGGGAAATAGAAAATGATAGAAAGGGAGATAAATAGGGAGATAGTGTAAGATAAAGAAAAATAGATGGAGCGAGAAAGACAGATTGAGATAGAAAAGGACGAGAGATGAAGATAGTGGGGAAGATAGGAAGGAATAATAGAGGGTAAAACCAGGAAGAGGACGAAAGTGTGTGAGATAGAAAGAGCGAGGTAGAGGGCGTAATAAAGAGAAAACGGGAAAAAGAAAGAGAGAGGAAGATATAGAAATAGAGAATGGGAGAGTGTGAGAGAGAGGTAGCTAGAATGCGTGATAAAGAGAGAAAGATGAATAGGGACGAATATAAAGATGGATAAGATAAGAGAAAGAAGTTATAGAAGGAAAGGGTGAAAGTAATAGAGTGTTTTATAAAGAGAGAGAGAGAGAGAGGGATGTAAAAGTCATAAGACAGAAGAGAGATGAAGGTAGAGAGAGTGAGAAAGACGGTTTACACAAACCATCTCAGCACATTCATCCAGAGTTCGAAACCCTATCTCTCCATTACCAGCACATATGACAAGACTGACGCCTTTGTCCACATGGACAAATTGTTTTTGTGTGTACAATAGATCTTGTAGATCACACAAGGTCCCATGTGGACATGTGTTCACATCTTCTCAGCACCACAGAGCCAGTGAGAGATGACAGCAGTGAGTGATGTACTCTCTCACACGGGGTGAAACACCTTCTCATGTAAGGCAGGTGACACTCAGAGCATCTGTCATACCACACACCTATATAACATGTCCGCGGCGCATGGACCCATCATCAGTCGCTCTCACACACAAACCCGCAGAGGACAGGACAATCCACGAGTCGAACCACAGACTGTCAGGTGAGAGATGCCGTCACTGAATCTCTTAGGTCGTCAATACGTTGTTAGTCTAGCAGTTTGATCTTTTACACATTGGATACAAATATAATTAGTATATTACATTAACTATATTGGTAGACATTGTTTCAAGGAAAAACGGCCGAATATAACCCCTATGTCTTGCTGTGTTGCTTAACCCAAGTAAACCACGTTTTATCCTGTTCCAGTTGCATTACCTAGCTAAGTTATGTCTAGTTACAACTGTATTACTTAGCTAAGTTATGTCTAGTTACAGTTATATTATCTAGATATGTTATGTCTAGTTACAATTGTAGACTAATACCTAAGTAAGTTTAATTAAATATCTGACAAGATATTACAGTTGTTAAGTGCGGGTAACTGCATCTAAATATAATATTTTTTAAATTGAAAAATGATTCCTGGATGCCTGGAATCGAACCCGGATCCTTAAGCTTAGTACGCCACTGCTTTTACTGATGATCTATTCAGGAGTTATCTGGTATCCAAGGTCATTCTCCACTCATATATTACTTTCTCATATCAAAAGAAAATATTGTGATTGTGAAAAAAAAATCTATCTTGAGATTATGACGAGTTTTTATGTGAAAACGAACCTAAAAAAGTGGATTTTATCATTCTGTCTGTCCATGTACTTGTCTGTATGTCTGTCTGTACGTCCATCCCTCGTCACGGATTCTAAGCGGTTTGACAGATTTTGTTCAAACTTGATATCTAGATGTTATAAGGCAGTACCACTAAACTTTTGTTTTAACCTAGCTCTTCAGTTAAGGCTAGTTTACTGATGGGTAATTTTTTTTAGTTCCAAATTTTTCTAAAATGGCTTTAAACAATTTTGTTTTAAATGCATGTATAGGATTTGTTTGATATGACAAATAGCACTATATAAATGGTTTTTGAGAAAAAAATTCGTTGAAGGGTAGTTAACTGATGACTGATTTTTCAAAAACTTGAAATGTTTTACAAATGGCTCTAACGATTCTGTTACAAATGGGTAGTGTTTAACATAAAAACATTAGGTTAAAAACTCATTTATGAGTAATTTATTAAGGACTTGATTTTTCAAAAACCTAAAATATTTTATAAATGGCCTTAACGATTTGATTTCAAATGGGTATCTTGGGAAGGTTTGACATGACAATTAACGCTTTATATCTATTTTTGGGGCGAATTCTCCTTTTTGGTTAATTTACTGATGACTGACATTTCAAAAAAAGATATACATGAAAATTGCCCTAAGGATATGGTTTCTAAATGGGTATCTTGGAAGTGTTTGGCATGACCAATAACAGTGTGTACTGGTTTTGGGGTTAAAAACTCATTTATGGGTAGTTTACTGATGACCAGTTTTTCAAAAACTATATATATTTTTAAAATAATCCTATTAATTTGGTTCCTAGCCGGTATTTTGGGAGTGTTTGATATGACAAATAGCCCTGTAAACTTGGTTTTGGGTAAAAATTCAATAAGAGCTCGCTTACTGATGAGTAACTTATGAAAATTAGCATTATTTTGAAGATTTCTATAACGATCTTGCGTATAATAGAGCGTATATCTTGGGAGGGTTTGACAATAACATAACAAATAAAGCTGTATACTTGTTTTTGAGTGGAAAATTCGGTTATGGTTAGTTTACTGAAGACTATTTTTAATTTGAAATTTAAAAAAATTGATTTGATTTGCAAAAATGGTTATCTTTTAAGGTTTTTTTTTAACTATAAATAGATGTGTAAATTAAAAAAAAAGCATTTAATAGTCGTTGAATAATGGCTGATTTTTGTAAAATTTGATTTAAAAAAATAGATTTGGGGATTTGGACTATCGGGGGACTATTTTACATATTAATAATAATGCATTATTACTTGTCTAGGATAACTTAATTTAAATGTAGTTTGCTTATAAAATATATATTTAAAAAAATTGACATTCAAGATTGAATTTAAAATTGAAATCATTGAATAGTTGTCATCATAAATAAGAATACGTTTTAATTTTTACAAATAATTATAGAATATCTTACAAATAATTTATTTTTAAAATTTTAATTTTTCTAAAAAGGTATTTGAACAATAGCTTGGTTTAAAATTTATATTTTAAGAGTGATCATAATGACTAACAAATCCCATGTTTGTTTTATGAATACATACTTACGGGTAGTTTACTCAAAGCCTATTTGTGGACATTTTCTTCAAAACCATAATAAACAATATGAGAAAGTTTGTACGATTGTGGATTGTGTCGTAACATTTTTATTTTTCTGTTTTTATTCTGTTTTGTTGAATTTAAAACAAAACTACGCTAAAAGTATATATATATATATATATTAATATATATATATATATATTAATATATCTCTGATCAGCAGTTCTTAACACTTACGTCGGAAAATTAAATTAATCGTGCTGAAATATCTATTATAAATAATATTGTAGTATTGTTTTTAGGCTCAGAAGTTTCAAAAAGATCTTTAGCTCTAATTAAAATATACTTTTTCAAATATCTGACAGGTGGTCATTAGAGGTTTCTTCCGATAAAGGAAATGTTGACCACTTTGTTCCACTTTGAAAGAAGATTTTCCACTCACATTGAAAGTTTTCCAAGTGCTTCACGAACACACTTCAAAAAAATGGTGTGTACAGAAAGGAACAACGTTTTGAAATGTATTTCTAAGACGGAAACATCCCCAGTGTTTCATCTTTTGATACATAATGTACCTTAACATGTGTGTCTTGTGACCGTTTTAATAGAACAACACCTCCATTCAGTCTCGATATTATTTGCGGACTTGGAGGGCTAAGCTTAGGGGTGGGTGTGTTGCGTCAAATGAAAAAAAAAAAAAAGGGGGAAGGAGGGAATTGAGGGTTTTTGAGAAAGATCGACAAGATATATTTCTCAGTCTGTTGTTGGTCATCGTGGTGTGTATGTGGAGACAACGTTTTAAACCATCCTAAACGAATCATAAAGGAACTTTAATAGGCAATGACGAGTAAGAACAAAGAATAACAGTGAGATCAACTGGTTCATAATAAGTAGGTAAGCAAACTCTTATTCTAGCCTATAATGCTAATTATTAAATTAACGTTTAGTATTTAGACATTTTAAATGAATACTTGTGACAAAAAATACATAAACCAAGTATATTTAACATATAATATAAACAGGTATTTGATTTCTTGGCGCTCAAGCATTCGGCAATTTTTAATATAGTTTTACTATATTAATAATAATATTTAGCACCGCGTCTTACTACTTGTTCAGGTTATACGCATTAAGTACTAATTACGCTAATGGATTAGGGAATTGGGAAGGTTGAATTAGAGGAAGTGAACCCGCATTTGTGTGGAGGCAAAGTGGAAAACCATTTAGGAAAAACCACCCCCAGTTCACCCGACCGAGATTCGAACCTCGATCTCCCCGTCCTTAGCGGTCGAGCTCCACACGACAAGCGCGTTAGCCAACTACGCCACCGAGGCGGGTAGTTTTACTATAAAATCAGTGTTTTTATAAATATAATATTACGTATAAAAGATTATAATGGTTTGTATAGGTTTACGTAATGAATATACCTCTCAAAAATATATCACATATTCAACCCTCGCTAAATTTGGTTCGAACAAGAGATGTGAAGAGAGTATCGATATTTTACTAATATCGATATTCCTTTCGATATTAGTACTTTTGTTTCGATACTTTCACTGATATGAGTACTCACACGCCGCTATTGGAACGGTGTCGTAATAAACAACCGTTGAGTTTCTGAGCGTCTAAGTATTTTTTTTAAAAGCAAAAACAAGAAACAGGATTTTGGGGAAAGGAATAGATAGACTCGTATTTATCAGTAACTACAATGAAGAAGATTTGAAGCTAGTAGGCAATTTTAGATAAATGCTTTATTTTATGTCCGAATGTTTTTTATTGGTTGAGGGATTAACCAAAATGTAACTAAGCTAGGCAAGCTATCTAACCTTCAGGGTTAAAGAAAGGTATAAAATAATCAGAAAAAATGTACTTTTTAGTAAAAGCTGTTATAGTAAAAGATTTCATAGCATCCATCATACAATATTCTTATACCTTCCAATATAATAATTATACTCTAATATGATTAAGTCAATACAATTTTCAATGTTTTAATAAATAATAAAATATCTTTATAATGCAAGAGTTGTATTTTGATTACTAGATTTTTTTTTTAAATTGTCAAGGATTTTTTTTACCAATACTTAATATTAAAGATAGTTTTCTTTCGATAACAAACCCTAGTTCAAACTTTATTGCGGAAGCGAGTCCCGCATGTTTGTTGGTTTGGAAAGCGTACATGTGTGTGTGTGTGTGTGTGTATAAATATGGAGATGTGTGAATGCATGTAAATATGTAGGCTTTATTTGTATTTGTAATTACATGAATATTATATGCATACGTTTATTTGTATATTTTCCCTTTCGTTTCAGCATCACATCTTACTACCCATCCGGGCTATATAATTTAATGTATATATATATATATATATATATATATATATATATAAAGATATTATTTATATATATATATATATATATATATATATATATAAAGATATTATTTATATAATTATGTCTGAGTGTATGTATGTTTGTATACATTCCTGTATACCTGATTGTCAAATTATAAGTAGGTGTATACTATATCTAGGCCTACCTAAATCTTTTACGGTTTATTATATTCAACGCTATATTATTAATTCTACTCTTACCAGACGGCTTTGTTGCATTAAAAAAAAATATGTTCATTGATTTCACTGGTCTCAATTCCACTGTTTTCTGAAGCAGGACACAAAAATCCACCCCACGACGGGACGTCTGGTTCGAACAGTGTTATCTATCTAAGTTGTGTTATCCTGGGGTGATACGGACTCTTTAAGGAGGGGATGTAGGGGACGCGAGTTAAGGGCAGTGTTTTTGAAGTTTTTATAGCAAAACTTTTTTTGGCTAAAAATAAAATATTGGTTCAGAAGAAACATAAAGTTTAATTTTCTTCACATGGTGATATAAACAGTTCTTCAATATCTGTCATGAATATAGTGACATAATATGAGGAACTTTTTAAATTAAGAGAAAAAGTTGTCATTTAATTCTAGGAAACCTTTGATAGATATTCAACAACTGTTGATATCACCATGGGAATAAAATTAAACTATTTGTTTCTACCTTCTTTTTTTTTACACAGTGACTTACTGCCTGTTCAGGTTAAGGATTATGGGGTCTTAAATTAGAGGAAGTGCATCTGAATTTGTGTGGTGGAAGAGTGGAAAAACATTTAGGAAAACCACCCCTAGTGCACCCACCGCGATTGAACCCCGATCTTCCCATTTTTGGCATTTTAGTTTAATACGATATTGGCGCGTTAGACCACGCAGCCACCAAAGCGGGTATATGTTTACATTTGAGAAATATTTTATCTATTTTGGTCATAAAAATGTAACCTGTTGCCTTAGAAATTAGGTGAGATAATTTAGAAGGTCCACAAGAAAACTGAGACGCTACTCTTCTCTGCCTTTGTTGTGTTTTCTTTGAAAGATGCACAAGTTAAAAACTGTGATTCAGACTGAGTAGAACCACAAGTCTCAATTCCTCTGGTTAAATGTGATGAAGTTTCACATGTGCCACTTGATGACGGTCCATGATAGGTTTGAAAAGTCATCTGAGTTCCCTTCACAATATCTTTAAAAATATCACTGTGGCTGCTGAGTTCTTGCATGATTTAACAATTAAATCCACGATTATCACACTGTATAGTTTTTCTACAAAATCGACAGAACACTTGGTATTTTGAACTGGTGCTGTCTTCACACCACTCTCCCAGTAAGTGTCCATTGCAGTCTTTTTGTTTAAACCAGCCAGGATTGAAGGAAGCGCGTTGTTTCGGCATATTGTTTAAGCTTCAGTTCTCTTTACTGCACTTAAACTTGAAAAAAAAAAGAAAAAAAATTAGAATTGTATGAACAACACATCAAAGCCATCAAATAGACAGGGAAAAACATGAAAGCTACACTTTAATCTAGCCCATTCTAGTTGAATATAACATTACCTCCAAACACAAAATTTACAACCATTCTATTTCAAAGACACTGTACAAGCATTTGGGCATACAATTTGAGTTTATTCGAACAGCTTGGCACTTTATGATGCAATATTTTGCTTTGCTAACATACCAGAAAAAAAGGCAAATCTACACTTCAACTTCTACAAAAACCAACGGTTTCTTTCTTCTGGACCTCAAAAAGTAGGAAAAGTAGGACAAAAATGAGCCCTGAAAACTGTAAAAACACTGTCCTTAATTCACGTCGCTTAAACTCCCAAATTTTCCTGCTGATAAGTCTCTAATAGCCAGCACATCAAGAATTACAATAGAGTTTATTGAAAGTAGTAACCTTGTGTAACGTGTGTGTGTATGTCCATCACAGGTAGCAGCTGAAGAGCATTGCAAGAGACTCGAAGTAATGGCTTTCGTAACGAGACCCTCGTCTTTCCATCACTGGAGCACAGTTCTGAGACGTTGTTTCATAGGGCGTAAGTACTGGCCTGGTGCGGTCAACAGCTTGTGAGTTTTATGTGGGTACACACTGCATCTTACTAACCGTCTGAAATACCCGTGTATTTTCACCAAGAGGTTTGAACGAATAAGGTAGAATTGAAACAAAGTGTACCCCCATTTTCGTGGATAAATAGTAGAAAGCCATTGAATGAAAAACAATCTTAGAACACTCATCAGAGATGCTAGACCTCACCATCACCGTAAAACTAGACAAGACAAGACCAACGACTTTACCTGTGTATCCAACAGTGTGGGTTAAGGGCTTTGCTCAAAGGAAACTTAAGGACATCTTTAATCAATCTAAGTTGTTCCGTGTAACAGGATTGGTTCTCCGACAGCTAATAAATGATTGTCGTAAAGCAGCAGGGAGGAACGAGTTCTGAAATAAACACAAAGGTTTAGTTAAAATGACAGGAACAAAACTGTCATGCTACAAACACACCACAATAGTTATTATCTAAGAAATAAGAAACTATTTCTAAGCTAAAAATTAAAAAAAAAAAAAGATATGTATGACATGTATGGCATGTATTTTTTAAGTTTGCCACTTTTGACAGATGGTACTATCTTTGGATATTATGAAAGAAGATGGATATTGTTATTCTTTGCTGGTCCAAATAGAGGCCTATAGCCAAATGTCTAATCCCAAGCCAATATTGTATGTTCACACCAACAGTGCTATCCGTGTCAATCGTGGCCATGTTGGTGGCCCCTGCCAGTGCGGACGACGGTACATTCTTCCTTAAGACGTCCAAATCGGTGCCTCGTATTGGGCGTCGCGGTGACTTCGACAACTTCTTCCTGAAGGCGTCTAAGTCAGTGCCTAGGATTGGCAGGCGAGGAGACTTTGCACCCATGGTAAGGATTGTTTTGTTGCGCTATTTTAATTAATTTGTTTATTGGTGGCACCTACCAGAGCAGTGAGACGCGTTTCAAACGTCATGTTTTATTATTATTTTTATACCGCGTGTTAATACCCGTTCAGGTAATATGCTTTATGTACTAGCTATGCTAATGGGCTTAGGGAGAAGGAAGGCTATAATTATAGGAGGTGTACCCGCATTTGCTTGAATAGAAAGCGTGGAAAACAATTTAGGAAAACACAATCTTAGTACACTCGACCGAGATTCGAATACTGATATCCCCGTCATCGGTAATACAGTCTATTAGGAGAGTGACGCCTTAGACCGTGCGGTCACCGAAGTGGACAAATAGTGCTATGCGTCATATTGCTCTTTCGCTATATCCGCAATAAACTGTCATTTAAGGACACAGGATGAGGAAGTTTGAATTTAAGGAAATGCATCTTAGAAAATGTGAAAATTACATTGATGACTTTTTACTTTCTCTTGAAACCTTGGGGAGAAATTATTGTAATCGTCAAAAAAATTTAACTCAAGATTTTTTTAAATGTTGACATTTCATGACCCCCTGAAATAATAGTGGTTCTTTTCGCGATGTGATCTGTCTGTCTGACTGTTTGTAGCTCGGGTTAGAGCCTAAACCATTTTACCGATTGAGATTAAACTTGGTATCCCAAGTTTTTGTAATGTCCTACTGAGGCGCTTTTGGAATTAGATATCTAACTCTAAAGAATTTAAGGGCAGTTTACTGAGGGGGGGGGGGGAAGAGAAAAAATTGATTTGATCAAATTTGCTCTGACGATTTTGATTATATTTTATATATAGACACTGTTTATCATAACCCACCTCGGTGGCGTAGTTGGCTAACGCGCTTGTCGTGTTAAGCTCGACTGCTGAGGACGGGGAGATCGAGTTTCGAATCTCGGTCGGGTGAACTGGGGGTGGTTTTCCCTAAATGGTTTTCCACTCTCACCTTCACGCAAATGCGGGTTCACTTCCTCTAATTCAACTTCCCCAATTCCTAATCCATTAGCGGAATTAGTACTTAAAGTGTATAACCCGAACGGGTAGTATGACGCGGTGCTAATTATTATTATTATTGTTTATCATTATAAACAAGATGGCAGTTCTTGTGTTCTTGTGAAAATTACTTTGAGGATACTTTACATACAGATAGCTTTCCAATTTTGTTCATTTCTCCATAACTATTTGAGATACGAAATAACTTATCAATGTAAATTTGTAGTACTATTAAAAATACAAATAAATTATTTGAAATATATTTTTATGAAATTAATAATGTTTGAGCTATAAGCAAACATAAATACTTTTTAATTCGTGTCTTTGAAAATGAAATTGATTCTTATGCTCGTTGGTAGACAAAGATATTTCTCTTTTCTCAATTTTACTGTAACAATGTTCCTAGTTCCTAATGCCATTGAATAAGTAACAGTGTATATTATTTAATTTATAATCTTTTATGTAGTGTTTCTATATCAACGTACAGTACATACCTATTATTTCGTTTCACAAATCTTGCGATGCACTGTACCATTTATTTTCTCTCCCCAGGGAAGAGCAAAGCCGTAGTTATATGGGATTCAGTACGTATCTCCCAGGGGGGTGGATGATCGTTAAGTGGACGAAGCGCTGAATAAGTTATTAATAGACTAAATGGTTTTTGTATTTCAGCCCGAGGGCCGGGAAAGGAATGCCATTCCGTGGTTTGGAGCTGAAGACACGGTCATAAAGCCTTCTCGGCGAGCTGACGGTGAGTGCTGAAATCATTGGTACTCTGGGAAAGATTGCAAGTACAATATAAAGGACTGATTTTGTAAAATAGGTTTTGTACGCAACTATATCAGATCAGTTATAAGGCTTTACGTCACGTAGTCTAAATGTCATATTACTCATTAATTCTATTTTGTCAGTAACGAGAAGGTCGTGGTTTGAATCCTGATGGGCTATACTGAGATGTTTTTTTTTAAGTAGTTTTTCTCTCTTCCTTTCTGCAAATTCAGGTTCATTTATGCTACAATTATACCTTTCTTGTCCCTACTAGAATAACGTAATTGATTGTATATACGCATACACACACGCAAAACCCGAATGGGTAGTGATATATGATGAAAAATATATAATTTTTACAAGCCAATTATTTTTGGGGGAAATGATTAGATGGATGGTAAAATATTTCGATAAATCTTGATTTAAAAATACGGCTCTTTTAGTATATATACCCCTAACTGGAAATACTCAATTTTGTAGGATTATTTATTTTGGATGATTTATTTAAAATTTATTTAATCAAAACTTTACACGAGTAATAGAAATAATATATATTTTAATAATATACACATCGTATTTAATAGTCACCTTCAATTTCATTTGACATATTGGTAACGTTATTACCTCACGATCTCCGAATTATCCACTGAGGTGGCTGCATGGTCTAAGGCGTCGTTATCGCAATAGACTGGACTACCGAGGATGTGGAGGCAAGGGTTCTCATCCCACTCGGGTCTAATGAGAGTGGTTTTCCCTAAATGGTTTTCACTCTCCTCCCATGCAAATGTGGGTACATTTCCTATTAATTTAACCTCACTTATCCATGACAAAATAGCATACTCAATATTCATGCATATAGCTTAAATGGGTAGGGCGTGGTGATAAACAGAAAATTTCGAATTTTGACTTTTATTATGGCTTAGGGAATTGACTGTAGTGTGGAGATATTATTTACACAGCTTTATATATTTCCTAAATTGTTTTTCACTCTCTCTCCACGCAAATGCGGTCTAACTTCTTCTAATTTAACCTTCCCAATTCTTAATCCACTAGCGTAATTCGTACTTAGAGCGTATTACCCGAACGGGTAGTAAGACGCGGTGCTAAATAATAATAATAATAATAATAATAAATAATATATTTGTTTAGGTGTGAGCTGGAGCAACATCGAGAGAGCCATGGAGGAGTCCCCAGAGATGTGGAGCTCGGGGCTGTACAGAGACAACTTGGTGACCAAGGATGACGAGTACGAGTACCCGCGCATGCGCAGGGAGACGGCGGAGCTCAGCAAGGAGTTGGAAGAGACGCGCACGCAGCCAGAAGTTTAAAGACGGACATTCTCTGTTATTAACCGGACAAGTAGGCGGACAAGAGCTCTGAGGAAGATAATATCAAACCAAAACTGTGGACTTGAGATAATAAGTTGGTCTTCTCACCGTCTTGCGGCAGATAGGTAGATTTCAACATTCCATGGTCCGTTAGTCAAAATAAGGTTGGGAAACGTTAAAGAGCCGTGAATGGCAGTCATTACGGCTTTAAAGTCATAATTCTTATGCACGTATGACAGAAAACATCTCTTACGATACATTGGTAAATAAAAAAATATATAGTCACAAAAACAGTGAAAAAGAAATATTAAAATTTCTTATTATTTGATCAAAATGACTAATTAAAACAAATGTTTTGAAACTGATTTATTTTTCCGCTACGTTTTAATGCCCTTTCAGACTATACGTATTATATAGATATGAGGAATATATAGCCTATAGAAAACTCACATAGAAGTGCAAGGATAATTGGAAACCATTTAATATTAAATTCCATCATTACACCCAGCGAGTATTTGAACCCTGGCCTCTCCCTCAGCAGAAAACAGGACTAGATGATTCTGACATCTATTCCACGTACCCCACCAATTCTGGGGAAGTGTAAACAAAACTTTTCAAAATATTGTCAATCTTCTCAGATAAAGACTAGACTAGAAAAATTTCAATTAGTCAGAATGTTTAAAATATGTTGGTTTTATAGCTTAATATGTTTAAGGATGGTTATTTCCAGAGACGAGTAAGCCCACACGTATTTTAAAAAAAATTAACTCCTTTCTAATAGGGCCTATTCATTGTTTATCAAAATGTTAAAGTTTGAGTTCAAAATAAAATCCGTAATGGCTGCCGTAACAAGGCTGTATTTTATTGGACGTACTTTTTGGAATTATCACGCGTTGCTACGTGACAAATATACTAACAAGTGTCGCAGTAAAGGAATCAACCTACAGATCGGCCTCTCGGAGAATTACCACGTGTCTCACCACAACACACGTGCAAGATTGTCTCAAGATGTCTGTGTTCTCTGTGAAACCGCTTACAGGCGTGCAGCAAGAAACATTTTCTATGTAAAATAGCAAAACATACTTTTTGTTTCCTTCAGAAAATCGTTAAAATATAAAATATAATATATCTAAGCCAGAAGGAAATTAATATTTGTTAAATTGCAATTTCAGACACATGTTTGCTATATTCCTTTTAAGAATACTAAAATTATATTCTTCTATTTGTAAGTCAATAAATGCATTGTTTTTTATATGATACATAACTTATACTTTAACGGGTTAAATTGATAGAAATTATTTTGCAAATAAGGATGTATCATATTTTTAATATCTAAACGATTTTCTGGGCATAAAAAAAGGTAGATTGTTTGGTTTTTCAAGCCTATGTTGAACAGGGAAGGCTAAATTATTTATTTGAATCATTACTTAATAATTTTGTATAACATTAATGGTAATTTTAGAAAACATATTTATCTAGATAATAGTAATTATACGCCTTGATAAATACTTTAGCAAGGCACTTAAATGTTCACATATTTAAATTAACTAAAGACCATTTCAATTACATCATTAATCAAAACAAATTATATAAATTTGATGTTTTTTCTAACCTAAATGACGCAAAACTTTCTCCAAGAGCTTTGGTCATATACAAAAAAACACCATGATCGTATTTTTAGATTACATTCAACAATAAAAATATGTAATGTTTATTTAATTGTGATCGATTTTACAAATTTGTTAAATCATGTTTACCCAATAACTAATAATTTTTAGTAACGTTAATGTAATTTATATATTAAACTAAAGAAGTGGTTAAATTTGACATTTGCATTATATAAATTAATGGTTGTGGGTTGATGTACTGTAGCATGATATCTTAAACTAGAAAAATTATACAAAACATTGTAAATTTTAATGAACAATATACATTTATTTATTTGTGACTATAACTGTTTTATTTTAACCTTTAGCAAACCTAACATAATATGTTATAATTATCTTATATATAATTTGATAAGCACGTTTCCGGTAGTAGAAATTACGAATAAATGACTGAACAAATTTTATCAAACAACACTCATTTTAACAGTTAGGAATCCAGGATGTCAATAAAAATAGTAGTTTTCCATTAAAACCTAATTTTCACAGAGAATCTTCAGTTTTTCATTCTTTGTTTTAATCAGCATGAAAACCATTATTTGCTGCATGGCTGTAAATTTCTAAATATATATCTCTTTGGCTAAAAAATAATAGCTCAATATTTATTTGTTTGTCCATACATATTACAATCTTCTCTTTGGATGAATATTTCTCTTTGGATGCTGGTCATAGCACATCTAAATTGAGAAGCCTAAACTGGGGAAACATCTACTTTTTATTGGAATGTTGTTATCGTTAATTCACATTTAAATTAATAATATTGAGCATAATTCGAAAATTAAAGGGTTAAGTTGTTAGGTTCGTTAAATTATTGTCTACGTTTTGTTTCTCGCATGATAAAATGAAGTTTACATATATTTTGGTATGTTTTATAAGCTTAAAAAAGATAAAATTACCTTGAATAAATTTTTTAAAATTAGCAATTTTAACTAGCTATTAGCTATGAGTTTGGTGTTCATTTTTTCAAATAATGGGTTTTGATGTTCAGTTTATTCAAATAATGGGTTTTGATGTTCATTTTAGCAAATAATAACACTATATAAATATATAGGTTGAGATAGGTTTTCATTTTACCGCTTAATTTTGATGATATTATATTATTTAAAATGTAATGTTTTGTGTATCCCATCTATCTTTACACATTCTTAAAAATACAGAAAGTTCACTTATGTTTCCATTTTGATATTTGATTTTAAGGGAATGATATTTCAAAGTACCTTAATATTTGAGTACTACATTACTACATTCTCTCACTCTATTAGACTCTCACTCTCGCTCTCACACATTTTCTCTCTCACTCTCTTCCATCACACACATAATCACACAAACATACATTCACTCTATAAAATACTCGCTAATATAATCTTTTTTAATTCTCTCTCTCACACTTAATTCCTCTTTCTCATATACTCACTACTCTCACATACACTCTTTATCACACAATTTCTCTCACAATATCTTCATTATTCTCTCTCTTAAGTTCTTTCTCAACCACTCTCTCTTTATTAAACGCTCTAATTCTCTCAACCACTCTCTCTTTATTAAACGGTCTAATTCTCTCAACCGCTCTCTCTTTCAGACCCTCTGACTACAATTGTGTACATTAAGTTTCTAGCTTGTTTTATGGTACTTCAGATAATATTTTCTCATTGGAGACCCTATGTACACATTTGTGCATTCTTTTAAAACATTTCTAGAACTGGTGCTGCCATCTTACGATATTTAGGAAAGTTAATAATCGATCTTACTTATTTAGAGAGGTACAATTTTTTGGCTTGTGACAATACCGCTTATGTTAAATGTTTTATTTTAATTTCTAACTGGATATTTTTGTTCAAAGCTTACTTTTGGTTTATTGAAAAGTAGTTTTTTATACTACAAGGGTAAATATATTTGTGTAAGTGATACTAGGCGTGCCTGGATGACTTTAATATGATGTACACAATTGTAGCCATTGGTTCAGAAGTGAGTATAACCACCGCGTGTTGACATAACCTCAATGTGATTGAAGAAATGCTTCATAAAGCTGTTTAGTTGAACCAATTCATGATATTGACAATGTTCTAAGAGTTTTGAGTTTTTATTTCCACAATACAATTAACATTTTGACTTTGTTAGAATACTATGCTTTTATAAAAATAGCTTGAATAATTATAACCTCCAATTTTATTCTGACTTTGAACCAAAATCTTTTTTTGACACATTGCACTGATAAGGCTGTATTTACTTTGTTGTAGGTGTAATTCCTGATTTAGAAATTCTGGTTTTGGACTTCTTTTTTTTTCTGATCTGCGACACATTTAACTGAAATGGCATACCGGAACCAAAAAATAATGGATCCATCTCAGATTTTAGATTCATTGATGGCAGGTAATGTGTCAGATTTAGATTTGTCATCAGATGAAGAATGTGATTTTAGATGGTGGATTGTCCACTTCTTCACATAGCAAAAGAGTGAGATTGGGTGCTCACAAGATAAATAGGGGGGAAGTTGACGAAGATGAAGTGCAACCAACATCTAGTAGATTAGACGGTGACGAGGGCAATCCTAACAATGATGATGACATCAATGTTGATGAGCCCGAAATCGTAGCAAATAATGTAAAAAATGAAATAAATTATTTCCTTACAGAGAAAAAAAAGATATAAAATGGCGTCATCGTCCGATATCTGTATTAAATTCAGATCAGTGGCAACCGGATACAAAAGAAGAAATTAAACTGACTCCACTAATGTATTTTAGGAAGTACATTCCAGAACATCTCTTTGAAGCAATGGCCGAGATGACAAATATGTATTCAATACAGGCAGGGACAAACAGTTTCAAGCCAACTACAACAGCGGAACTTGAAACTTTGTTTGGTCTTCATCTGGTGATGGGAACTCTAAAATTTCCAAGGGTTAGAATGTACTGGGACACAACTTTGAAAATGGATTTATTTCTGAACAGTATGAGTAGGGATAGGTTCTTCCAACTCAGAACCAATCTGCATCTTGTGGACAATATGAGGATTCCACCTGATAATAAAGATAAATTTTTTTAAAGTCTGTGCGCAATCGCTGCCTAGAGTTACATGTAGAAGAATATCTAGCAGTTGACGAGGCAATGATTCCCTTTACGGGGCATCTCTCTGTAAAGCAGTTTGTTCAGGGAAAACCAACGCCCTGGGGCATCAAAATGTACATGCTGTGTGGCAAAAGTGGTCTAGCATATGACTTTCTGCTGTACCAGGGAGCAACAACTGAGTTCAAAGAGCCTTTATTGAGGTCATTTGGACAAGGTCCAACAGTAGTTCTGCAGCTGGCTCAAAGAATAAGTGAAGGAAAGGGATACAAGCTATTCTTTGACAACTTATTTTCAACATACAAGTTGTTTCAAGCACTAAAACAAGACAACATTTTTGCTGCTGGAACTGTTAGGGTTAACCGGTTTGCTAATCCTCCTCTTATTCCAGACAAAGAGGCTTTGAAAAAAGAAAGAGGATATTCAGAGGAAATCTGCAGCACTGATGATGTAACTCTAGTAAAATGGGTTGACAACAAAACAGTTGTTCTGGCTTCTAATTTTGTTGGAAAAGGAAGCATTGACAGAGTTGATCGATGGGATAAGAAGAAGAAAAATTATGTACAAATTAATCGACCAGAGGTTATAAAACTTTATAACCATTCTATGGGTGGTGTTGACCTCTTCGACCAGTTAATTAGCTACTACCGTATCTTTATAAAATCAAAGAAATGGACATTACGTGCCATTTTCCATGCAGTAGATTTTGCTGTGGTGCAGAGCTGGCTGGAGTACAGAAGATCTGCTGAGGCCCTCGGGATTCCAAAGAACAAGGTTATGGATCTTTTGCACTTCAGAATGAGACTGGCTGATGCACTGGTGTTAGGTGGTAGGATAGTTACAAACAAGAAAAGAGGCCGACCATCTGCTACACCCCCACAGTTACCAGTTCCTAAAAGACGAGGAGAAGTCAGGCCATCTGAAGATGTTCAATATGATGGAATTGAACACTTCCCAATTCACACAAGTGCAGAACTACCAGGTCGATGCAAATTCCCCCAATGCAAGGGACGTTCTAGGGTGAAGTGTGAAAAGTGTTGTGTGCATCTTTGTTTATCAAAGGACAAAAACTGCTTTCGTGCATTTCATGTCAAATAACAGGTTGTCAATTTCCTTACTATTTCCAAAATTTCTCATTTAACATGTAATATGTGCTTTTACAAATACCTTCTATTATAAAAGTAGTTTTAATGCTCCATTTCAATGCTATAAATATGAATTACTGTCTAAAACATGTATTCTGTATATTAACCACCCTCATTTATTTCAGTACGTGTTGAGACCCAATGTACACAATTGTGTACACATTATATTTTGAAAACCGGTGGTCAAATTTCGATATTTTTTATTCCTAAAATCTTAAAAAAATTCACTTAGCAAAGCTATAATATAAAAAAAAATTGACTGTGTAAATTAATTCGGGTCTGAAATTATATTAATAAATAAAATATTAGTCTTTGTTTAAAAATAAGATCAGCTCAATCGTTACATGAGTGGTTTGGTGCAACAAATAGATGGATATCTGGGAGAGGTGCAATTTTAAAATTCTCATCAGGGCGTGAAGGAGGAAAATATACTTTTATTCAAATTATACACCGAAAACTAAATATCTAAGTAAAGTTAATAGCCTTTGACAATTAAACTTTTCGCTAAAATGTAAGGGCTTGATATATAAATACTTTCCCAATAAAAAGTTTAAAATAAATTGTAATACAATAATATGCAGCCATCGCTGCAACGACCCCTTAGTTATATTTTAAAGCATTCATCTAGCGAATATGAGAATTTGATATTGTTGTATACTTATAGTTAATTTTTAGCTTATAGATTAAAAGTTCATGTACGTTTGTTTATGTAGTGTTTTTATCAGTTCATTCTTCTGGGTTCTGATAAACATTATAAACATATTACTTGGACTAAAATTAAATATCACTGTTAAATTTTAAGCACAAGGTTCAGTGTTCAATTCTATGGCAATGCCATATTTTTCATACATAAGCTTATTAAATTTTGTATTTCCATTTGTGTTTCCAGCCTATGGCTTGGGTCAGTTTTTTTTAATAAAGTCATATATTGTCCACTATCGGATAGATAATTCTGTCATAATTTCATATGCCTTATAATATATCTTAAGACTAGGACAGGTACAACAACCAGTTTCCGGCTATCTATTTATAAATGTGAGAGGGTTAAACCATATTTTCATCTATGATAAATTTTCGGTCATGCTGGGAATCGAGCCCGGGGCCCCGAACTCAGTTGGGAATCACGCTTTCGACAGAGTTAAGGTGTCGGACACTTATTTAAATACAGCAATAAACAAATTTATACTACGTCTCTTTTGAGTTAGTTATGAATTGACCGATCATGAGAAAAATTTGAACACAGAAAACTGATTCCCGTTTCTTTAATATCCGTATTATTATTATTATTATTATTATTAGCACTGCGTATTACTAGCCGTTCAGGTTGTACACACTTACGCTAATGTGTAATGGTAGGGTGATTGTGAGATGAAATGGAGGACCTACAGTTTAACATGGGATCCGAACCACGGTAGAGGCCTGGCATTCCCCACATTCACGAGTTGTGATTAATACACGTCTTTTCAGAGGTGAATAAAGGGTTTGGCAATCAGGTAAATCTATGCTGAGACCGAGGATTGAACCCCGGCCCCACCAACACAGAAGTCCGACACCTTACCCCTAGATCCCCAGGTAACCTTTTAATATCTGTAGAAAGACGGGCTATAAACTGAACTACTGGTAATCATAGACTCTATTGCTGGGCCTGAAATAGATAATTGTGAATTTAAAAAATATATATAACAGATTATTGCCTTCAAATTAAGTCAAACCTGCTTTGATGACGGCAATATCCATGGTGTCACTTTTGCAAGTGTCTGGACTGCCAGTGACGTTAAGATCGTGGTCCAAATCCCAGTCGAGTGTATTGGAGATTTTTCTTAAATCATTTTTCACTCACTCGTCACGCAAATATGTGTACACTTTATCTAAATTCAACATTTCATATCCCTCACATATTAGCATAATTAGTACATATACGTTTCACCCTAACGGGTGGTAAGACGTGGTGTTAAAAGAAATTAACTTGCAAATCAAAACATGGCGTGGAATACTCCTATCGGAATATATTTTCATGAATATAAATATAGCTTAGACTGACATAGCACACTTTATTTTTATCGTTTGGCACATTTTACCGGAAGGGACTTTGACATTCAGGTTTGGTCTCCTGTATGTGTAGACTACCCTCCGCTCTGGAGGCACAGAGCGTTGTCCAGGGTACAACGTAGGAGGTCGTCTACCCGTCATACCCGTAATGAGATGATGTGATGATAGTGAATATGATGTTGTGGAACTGGGGGGAGTCTTAACCTAACTTAAGCCTAATTAGCCAAACAGTGGTGACCATTAGGATTAAAGGCAAAAATACCCAAGGTACCAGCCGGGAATCGAGCCCGGGACCCTTAGGCTCGTAGCCAGGTACACTGAACATTACTCCACGTGGCCAGTTACATCAAATATGCATGCTCTCGCTTTTATGAATACTTTTTTTTTTCGTAAGTTATTATCACGCAAATAATAATAATAAAAACATATTTTGAGCAGACGCATCTTTAGATTATAGACATAATAATGACGATGATGATGATTATATTAAAATACGCCCGTAATATACAAAGACTAATACTAAACTAGCCCAAGAACGCTATATTAGTACATTTCATACAACAGCTTCATAATCACTATCACCATATCACCTCATTGCGGGTACGACGTGTAAACAACCTCCTGTGTTGTCCCCTGGGCAAAATACTGGAGAAAAGAAAACCTCTTACGAAAACTAAAAAGTTTTAATATGAAAATCAGAAAGATCTGTAGAGAAAATTTCAATCACAGTTTTAATAAATCCACACCAAACTTTAATAAAATTGTTATCTCCAGATACAAATGTAGATTATGCATAAATTCAAAATAATCAAGAGAAATCACCCAGTCGACCATCAACCAATATTAAATGTAGACCGCTTAGAAAACTAAAAAACACATTAAATCCAACATTTTATAAAATACCAACAGGAGGAAGGAATAAGCATAAGCTAAGCGATAATAAATACATGCCTAAAAACCATATATTTAAAATAATACCAAAGCATAAAAAGTACTACAAAACTTAATTACGGGATTCACATAAAGATGATCTATTTTCTAAAGAAAATACACTTCATCGTAGTAAAATAATAATAATTCAAAATTACTCGTTATTATCAAGCAAAATAAATATAGAAAACGCCCTAAAAGGTCACTTTTAAAAAACAAAAATGGGTGTGTGTACTTATGTACGCGCGCGAGAAGTTATACTTCTTTGGCATCATTAAAAAATAGTTTTTAATTGCATGCAAATAATTAATTACAATAAAATGATAATATTTAGTATTAATTATGTTAAATAATAATATTTTAATTTATATCAATAAATAATACATACGAATAGTTAACCTCAATTATACTGAAGCACTTGAAAAAGTCTATAAGCACAATTTTTTTCACTAATATTTACGAATAGTAAATAATATTAATCAAAATATTCAATTTAAATCACTACTGAATATAATTTATTAGCACATATATAATTCGCACTTGTATGAAACTAAAACACGTGTTGTGAATGTAGAAACTAGAAACATGTGGATAAATATTATATATATGAAAACAGTGATCAGAGGCGACGAGCGTACCAACATGCGCGACTAACAGAGGTTCTATTTCTATTTTGTTGGTAGCTTTTTTTTTTCGAGACTTAATGAGCGGTTTAACTTCAACCTGTTACTTTTGTGTTACAGTGATGCGCGCGCATCTTAAAATTTCACTCTCATCATTTTTTCATAACGCGCCTAAAGAAGTATAACTTCAAAAAAAAATGTAAAGGATGCGGGCTATTTATCAGAATATTTGCACAGCGCAAGCATTCGGAACGATTTAGAAACTATAGAACTTCCCGATAAAAGAAAAGCCAATTGTTTGATGGGGAAATCAAGTGTAGAACAAGTACTAAGAGGAAGGCCAGGCCTATAGTTAGAAAAAATCCAATAAGATCAATATCAAACAATATTGTAAAAAAAAAAAACTCTTAAGAAAATTCATAGCACACCAGCTTTAAGATCACCAATAAAATTCATTGCATTCTCAAACGTGATGAAAAAACATAGCAACATATATAATAAACGTCCCTTTTCAAACAAATCCTACCAGAATTAACTTTTCTCAAGAGATAGTTGCTATCAAATATGTTGGATGACAAAAGCACTTTAATATAACGTTTAGATAGAGAAAATCTCTTAAGATTTTAGGCTCTCAGCTATAGTAAAATGTATATATAATATGAACATCCATTACTTACAAATTACCAATATAAAATACAACAAAAGACATTTACTCACTGCTTAGAATATTCCACTCCAATCATCTGACTTAAGACTAACTGAACACAAGCAAAATGAAGAAGTTTCAAGGCACAATTTCTAATTACGAGATTATAGGATGTACACTATTCCAATTCAAGAAGAAGCCAGCCTAATAGCTTCGTCTCAACTTGATTTGCGTTAGAAAACAGCAAATTATGGTCATATGGCCCTTTAATATGAAAATAAACTTTTTCATACTAAATTTGATATCTAGAATACAATTTTAAATTGTCTTAAATAAAAGTCAGAGAATACACCTACAAAATATAAATAGGTTCAGTAATAAAAATGCACGAGATGACAAGAACTCACCAGTTCTAAAATAAGTTTCTAACATATAATAGTTAAAATAGTTTTATTGGGTGCATCAAGAACTATGTTTTAAGAAAATAAACGCTAACCTTTGACTTTATTGACAAACTTCTGGTTGGTTTGGTTTGTATTACACTTTGTAGCGAGATGGTTTAACAGTTTATTAGGTTATTTAAGTAATTAGATTAGGCTATTCAAACACTAAATAAAGGCATTACGCATGATTGCAATAAGATTTTTCTTTCTTAAAATAGGACTAGAAATACTCTGGAATTTCTTTACTTAAATAGACGCGAATGGTTTCCTATTATACTCATTTGAGACTAAGTTTGAATCAATTGAATTATTTTACTTCAAGAAAACACGTTCGCTACAAATAAAAACTAAAATAATGATAGGTTATGTCTAGTTTTTTTTATTGCATCTGAAGTTAGCGTGTTAATAGTGCTACCTGAAAATTACCTACTCAACTAGAATATACAAATTCCAAATCACGCACTTTTATTTTTAATAAATAAAAAAAAAACACTTTTTCTATTAATGCATGGATTTTATTCTCTTTTGAACACCCGTTTTTTTTAATCTTTAGAATGAACCCTGTGATTAAGGTGTATCTCTCACAAAACAAGTAGTTGGTAAGGAAAGTTAGACTATCACTACAGGAGAACAAAACACTATAATAAATATTCTAAAGATTTTTTTTCTAATAAAAATTTATTGTCGAAATAAGAAACTCTTTTAAATCTTTTAATAACTACTGTAATTTAAGCCTATGGCGATAAAGTCATTCATCACAAATGCTAAACCTTACAAAATTGAAGATTCCTGGTTGATGTCTTCTAAGGTAATTTAAATTGATATAAGTATATATAGAAGCATATTCAACGTATATCCGCGAATTTAAAACAAAAATACAAAGAACGAAGTTGAAAATATAATCTTGCCCTTTACTTTCATATTTTTATGTGTAGGCTTACTAGATGTTTAATCATCATTAGATTTTTTTTATTATTAACAGGCTTTTGGTTTAAAGAATCAATTACTCACATTACCTTGGAATTTTTTTTATGTCAAGTAATATCTTTGTAGCATAACATACCTTACTCCTGGTTATTTAATAGCTTTTTAGGATTCTTAAATGTAAATATTATTCAAATACCAGCACATGGAGCTTGGAAAGTTAACCAAGAATGGCATATTTCCATAATGTTTTATTTATAAAAAATAAACACGGTATCTGGACGTTATATGGATCCAAGAGGACATGGAACTATATAAATAAACACTAGGGGGTAATATATTGGACTTACCAGTATAGGTTAGTTAATCCTTTCACTTTTTGTCGAGATGGACAATATTTACACTAGAGATGGGCGATATATCACTGACTGTGATTTTTTCACCGATACCATTTGATCACCGATACTCCCAGTGACTCGATCTCAAAAGTATCGGTGATTGAGATATCAGTGATCGGAAATATTCCATACTTGCATCAGATGGCAACAGTTACTCGAGCCACGGAGCTAGTATTGCTTCCTCAAGACACTCGAGTAAATACTCGCTTCGCGGCCCTTGTTATTCTTTTATTTTTTATTTTCTACCAGATAATTGAGAATCGACCTTATTGACTGGCATGTTTTACGTGCTATTTCTATTTAAAACACTTGATTTCGTAGAGCTCATTTTTCAAAAACAGTATGTTTTGCTTTCTTTTCTTATCAACTGTATGAAACATCTTAAAACGCATACTTTTGTATTGACTGTACATTAGTCAGGCAACATGAAACCTTGAAAGATTAGGTAGCTGTATGTCGATTGTCAATGTCAGAGCCGACAAGAAGAGTTTATGTTAAGCCTTTCCATTGCAAGCCGCCAAACACCCGAGTAATTAGTTTTCTTTCCAACCGATACTCATGGGACTATTCGAGTAAATACTAAATACCCAATACTCAATACTCATAGATACTCCATACTCCATACTAGATAGTCGATACTCGATACTTGGAGTCGGACAGCAGCTAAATACTAGCCTTGACCGTGGTTGGAAAGTGAAAAAATATCGGTCCATCAAAACACTGTGAATACAGGTCACAGTGAAAAATCACTGGTATAAATCACCGATATTTTAAAATCACAATCACTGTATTCACTGATATCGTAAAATCACGGTTTTGCCCATCTCTAATTTACACACAGTGTCTAACGTACAGAGGCCATTATCCTTGTGTTCAAAACGGTGCCCCTAGTAGCAATCAGGAGAACTAGCTTGTGAGAGAAAATATATTATACCAAACAAAAGAGAGGGAATCTTGATGACATTTAAATGCCACGAGCTTTGAATTTCTTGATCTGTCAATTTAAAAAGAAAAGTTACTGTCTTATATCGATTATATTATATTTTCAGACTGTTTCCACTTTCCATTAGCATTTATTACATCTCCATTTTAATATCATCAGTTTAAACCTAGTTGTATCTTTTTGGTAGGAGATCGCCTCTTCAACTACAATGTGGAACGTTAATGAGTTGTCCCCGGCGGAAGTGAGCTGGCCCAATTCGAACTTAGATCAAGGTTCTCTTTATCTTGGCTTCGTTTTAAAGCTGTCATAAATTCACAATAAGTGAATTTTCCCACAGGAGTAAATATTATCAAAATGGTATTAAAGTTTAAAGTTAATATGTCAACAATTGGAATTGGATCTCAATCAGGATTGGAAGTATTTGTGAGGGTAGTTCTAAAATATTAAGAGTATTATTAAAGTATTTAATTATTTAATAATTTTCTACAAGATTTTTTTCAACAGAAGACCAACTTAATGGATGAGATGTTTCTATTTTTTATCTGAGATGTATCCCTCCCTATTTCAAGCCATCCAAGAATATCTTTTAATCTAAATTATTCTACGAAGTCTGAACTGCCAGCATAAAATCTATTTTTCTACATAATGATATTAACAAGTAAATGCTTCTAGCTATTTCATTTTTGTCAACTTTAATTGTTATGATTTCAGCCATTGTTAAGTTATCATAATCTATTCTTAGAGGATAATTTTTTATTTCAATTTATTAATTTAAACTACTATGGGCATACACATTTTGGTTTCATTGAAAATATATATATATATATATATATTTTTGCATTTAATTTTAAGTTTCTCTTAACATTGGCAAAATAACATTGTTCCCAGATTTAAAATTTAATATGAGAAATTTGACATCTATATTTTTACAGTTAAAGACTGTTTATTTTATCTTGGAAATATAGTTATCAGATCTCTACAAGCAGATGATGTTGTATAGCCTAAGATTACATGAATGATCCAACAAATGATTAAAAAATAATCATTTCATATTGCTTTTGATATTGAAGTGTTTATTTATATCCAGTATTCCGGAGACTGTAAGAGTATCGTACATCTGAGTAATAAGTTTTAATTCATTCCCATTTTTTTCATAAGTTGAGCAAATATTATTTTATATGTATTTAAGAAAACCTGGGAGTTTATAGTTAAAGTTAGTTTTAGTGCTATAATATTTGTATTAAACTTTTCAGAGGATTATTTAAGTTGTTTTAAATCAACTATATTTTACCAAGCATTAAGACTCCCACTTAAAGTAAGGTGGGTGCGAAGGTAAATTATGGTTGTTGACATTATTTAGTTTTTGACTATGATGAGTCATATGTAGTTGTTTTCCTCTCTTTGGTCTATTGTGTTGTTGCGCATGCGTATTGCGTCCAGTATATTTTATTTTCTCTGCTTGCAGCAATGACGGAGAAGGACACATACGATCTCACAAAAATTCAATGGTACAAATTTCGCATTGTGGAAATTTAGTGTGTCATTCTTACTTGATGCCCAAGATTTGGTATAATTGGTGGAAAGGACTCGACGCGTGGAAAGTATGGAAAAAGTGTAAGTCAAAAATGGCAGTGATCTTATTGAGCTCAGTGGCTCGGACATTTCATGTTAATTTAATAAACTGTAGAACACCGAAATAGATCTGGGATGAACTATATTATTTGTATGAAGATACAAGATTGTTGGCAACAATTGTATGGTTTTCGGATCAAGAATGGCGTGCCTGTCGCGACACAGCTAGCAAAATTTGAAACCATATGTAAGGAGCTTGATGATGAAGTTGAAAAGCCATCTGATTCAGCCGTGATATCTAAACTGTTGAGCAGTTTTCCATAAAAATTCTTGGCATTTACCATGACATGGGAGTGCACCTCAAAAGATGAGTGAAAAAAGGAGAATTTAATCGCGAGGATAATTCGTGAGGACAAAAGATTGACATCAATAGAAGAGGAGTGTTCATCACTTGCGCTGCAGGTAAAAGCCCCGCAGTTAAAACTAGATTAACAAGAAAAAATGTCATCTAATTACCAGAAGATTAATAATTCCAAAGGCAATCAAAAGAAAAATTCCAAGAGTATTAAAGAGTTGAAAAGAAAACATCCTTGTAAGTACTGCAACGAGATTGATCACTGGTATCGTGAATGTGAAAAGCGAATAGCAGATAAAGAAAAAGGAAGGAAAATGAGTGATGATTCTGCATCTGCATATATGTGTGACATTTCAACTTTCTTCTCAGGAACGACATGAGGACAAATCTGTGAGGTTGGCAGATTTGGCTGCAAGCCTCCACAAGACTTTCCACCGCTGTTTTTTCAGTGAACTCAGACCGGTTGGTAAGATAAAGTTAGTTCAAATTGCAAGCGACATGGTGTTACCTGTAGCAGGTATCGGCACAATATATATTCTTGCAGAAGTGCATGGAAACAGTTCAACCGGAATTTGACCAATGTGCTTTTAGTTCCAGATTTGAAACGAAATTTATTTTCAGTAGGAGTGATCAATGACAAAAATGTCTCATTCCACAGTTACCATAATCACTGTGAGGTCCGAGAAAGAAATGATGCCTTATCAGCGAAAGGGGTGCGTCATGGATCGCTGTTACGAATGCTTTTTGAGGTACAAGTTTCTTCAAAGTGTAATGTTGCAGAAGTTAACTCCCTGAAGCTGTGGTACAAGAGGTTGGGTCACATTAATGTAGGTTTAATTAATGCAACGGTTTAGTAATCAAAGACAAAAAAAAAATCTGTTAAGCGTGTGCTATGGAAAACCATGTTTGCAAACCACACCCATTGAGCAAGAGACCGAAAGCTGATAATCTCAGTGAAAAGATTCATTTGGATGTCTGTGGTACAGTTAATGTACAGTCACCAGGTGGTTCAGAGTATTTCTTATTGTGTAAGGATGAATACTCGGGATACCACTCTGTATTTTTCATGCATCACAAACATGAAGTGTTTGCAAAGTTCAAAGATTATGAAGCTCTTGTGACAAAGCAGACTGGTAACAACATAAACATTCTACGTAAGACAATGGCAGAGAGTACCTGTCAAATGAATTCAATGCTTTTCTGAAAAGAAAAGGAATTGTTCATGAGCTGTCTACACCGTATGTTCATGAGCAGAATGGTTGGGCTGAGCGTGAAATGCGTACCCATTGTGAAAGTGCCAGATCTATGTTACTTGCCAGAAACCTTCCAGGAGAATTATGGGCTGAAGCTATTCAAACAGCTGTCTATGTTTTTAATCGAACCATCTCAAAACAATCTGTTGGAATGACTTCCTACGAGGTGGTTTAATTAAAATCCAGAAATCAAAAATGTACGAGTATTTGGTTGTGATGCATACATGCATATACCCAAGGAGACAGGCAAGAAGTTTGATCCAAAGAGCAAGAAAATGATTTTTGTTGGCTTTCAGGGAGAGTCAAGGAATTATCGACTATGGGATCCTAAGACTCGAAAAATACATGTCAGCTGTGAGGTAATCTTCAACGAAAGAGCTGAAATGGCACAGCATGGTTTTCATAAAAATGAGGAGAGACTTGATTTTGGTTATGAAAATCAACTATACCCAGAAAAGTATGTAAATCCACTACCATTAGCTCAGGTGGAACTTGACTTTGATCATCAAGTTGATTCAGACTTGGAAGAAGAAGTGGAGCTAAGGCCAGCAGTCTAGCAGCAAGCAGATGAACGAGTATAACCTCAACTAGAAGAGATTCAACTAGCATCAGATCCAGGAAGACAATTTCGTGATCGAGACCTGCTGCGCAGACCAAGTCGCTACAATGATTCTACGCTAGTTGTGGATACTGTGCCTACTACTTTTGAAGAGGCTGTCACAAGTGCTGAAGCGAAAAAATTGTTACTCGCTATGAATGATGAAATGAGTGCGCTTCAACAAAAGGAAACGTGGGAACTTGTGTAACTCCCAGAAAGGAATAATGTGATCGGTTGTAAGTGGGTGTTCAATGAGAAGTAAAATTCAAATGGGGGTATTAGATACAAGGCCAAACTTGTTGCAAAGGGATTTGCTCAGTGAGACAGTGTCGATTATTTTGAGACTTTTGCACCTGTAGTTCGTTATGAATCAATTCTATTTCTTCTAGCCATCGTAGCGGGTGAAGATCTTGAAATTGCCCAATTTGATGTGAAAACTGCTTTCCTCTATGGTGAATTGAAATAAGAGATTTATATGTAGCAACCCCCCGGATTTGAAGACAAAGCACATCCTGAAGCAGTTTGTAGACTTCAAGATTCTGCATGGAAGATGTGAGGCCACCAACTGTTCCAGCTGAACCTGGCTTACACTTAAGCAAATGGCAGTGTTCAAGAGATTAATAAGAAAAGAAGTAACTGCAATATGTTCCATATCTTGAGGCAATTGGTTCTATTCTTTTCGCTGCAAAAGTCAGTTGTCCTGATATTGAATATGCAGTTAATCAAGCTAGTCAATTTTCAACTAACTAGGGGCATGATCACTGGCAGGCGGTTAAGAAGATCCTCCGTTATTTAAGGGGGACAATGTATTATGGAATTGTTTACAGATACGGTGGGAGTAACACTACATTGAGTGGTTTTACGGATGCAGATTAAGCTGGTAATGTAGATACGCGAAAATAAACTAGTGGTTTTGTATTTTTGTTTAATGGGGGTGCTATCTCTTGGTCTTCTGAGCGACAAAGAGTAGTCGCGCTTTCAACAACAGAAGCAGAGTACATTGCATTGTCTAATGGAACAAAGGATGCTATATGGCTACATAGAATTGTTTGTGAATAGGGTTTGGAATGTGATAAGGTCCCAATGTACGTAAATAACCAATCGGCAATTAAATTGACGAATAATCCTGAATACCACCGAAACACTAAGCATATTGATGTTAGTTTCCACTTTGTACGGGATGTCTATGAACGTGGTGACATGGATATAAGGTACATTGAATCCAAAGAACAACTTTCAGATGTTCTTAAAAGCCTCTTCAAAAGCATCAGTTTAATTAATTGCGAAGCAAGGTTGGTTTGAGAGACAGATCTAAATAAATGGGAGTGTTGACATTATTTAGTTCTTGACTATGATGAGACATAATTAGTTGTTTTCCTCTCTCAGGTCTAATGTTTTGTTGCGCATGCGTGGGTTGTATTTTCAGTTGCGTTTAACAGACTTGTAATGTTTGTCCGTGTGTTTGTGATCTCCAACGTGATTAATTAATTTCGGTAGTTATTTGACAAAATTCACTCAGTAATATATACTCGTTTAATGGCTAATAAAATAAATAACAGTAGAGGGAAGAAATAAAAGCTCGTATGCTTATATTTGAACAGTAATAACTTAACAAAGGTCAATTTTTTTTAATTTACAGCTAAAACGTTTGTTGAAACAAATAATCAAAATATTGCCTGTCCCAAGAATCGCGGCTTTTGAACAGAACACTTTGTATTTATTTATGGCAGATATTAAAGAAAGGTTGAGACAAACTATATTTGTCCCTCTTTGGTGGTCGCATGGCCTTACGCGCTACTCTCATCTTAGACCAGACTGCCGATGACGGGGAGATTTAGGTTCGAAACTCGGTCGGGTGTGCTGAGAGAGGATTTACAAAATGGGGTTTCACTCTCCCTTCACGTCAATGAAGGTACACTTCCTCCAAAATAATCCTTCCTAATTCTGAAATCCTCTATGCTAATTAGTACATAAGAGAATGATCCAAACGGGTAGTAAGACGTGGTGCAAAAAAAAAAGAGACTTAAGTTAATAAAATTAAAATCAGCATTGCCACTGAAGAAATATTTAATTTATTTTAGCCAGAAAAGTATTTTGTTACAAAAATTACATTTGATCGAAATTTTACTCGAGCTGCTCTCCACATTACCTTAACAAGTCATATTAATTGAATCCTATTATGTAAGAATTTTAATTATTATTTAAACTTCAGTTGGAACTAAATTAAACTCTCCTAATATAACTCTTGAAATTTAAAACCCGGGGGAATATATAGGGGCAATGGTGTATTTGATTATAAACCAATGATACAATGGGAGTTAAATTTTCTCAAAGATATTGCTAAATTATTAAATCAACCCACTTTGGTGGCCACGTGGTTTAACACTCTCATCTCGTGTTGGACTAGACTGCTGAATGAGGGGAGATCAGGGTTCGATCCTGGTTGGGTGCACTGAGGGTGTTTTTCCCTAAATGGTTTTCAACTATTCCTCTATGAAGATGTAGGTGCAATCCTCTAAAATAAGCCTTCCTAATTTCTAACCCACTAGTGTAATTAGCACATGGGCGAATAGCCTTAACAGGTAGTAAGATGCGGTGCTGCTAAATTTAAGTTAGAGATGCATATAGTTATCATAGTTAATCATGTATTGTTCTGATTGACAATTTACTAATGAAAATGTATTATATTAGTACTATCCATGTTTTAAATAAGAGTAAACTGTAACGTATTTTTAAAACTAATTAAATATATTCCTTCCTTGCACTGTGGACAGGCTCTTAAGCAGAGAATCTAGAGAACGCGAGAAAAGGTCTTTTTTATTATTATTTTTATTTGCAGTTTTATAGAAAAATATTATTTTGGTCAAAATAAATTAAATATTGTTTCCGTACAAAAATAAAGTTTTATTTTCTTCCCATGGTGACATCAACCGTTGTTGAATATCTGTCAAGGGTGTCCTGGAATTTAATGACATCTTTCTTCATTTAAGAAGGATTATCATATAGTAACATTATGATCATGACATATATTCAACAACTTTTAATATCACCATGTGAAGAAAATTACACTATATTTGTACTGAAGCAATATTTTATTTATTTTGACCAAAAAAAAGTTTTGCTATAAAAACTGTAAACACACTGCCCATAACTCGCGTTCCCTACACCCCAACCTAAATATGTCATGCTTGTATACCAGTTTTTAAAACTACTTATATCAAACAACTTTTTTATATATATATTATAAAAGTGTTTAACTTTATATTCTTCGCTTAGTAACGTGATGCCATGTTCTTTATTTGATACTAGCCCCCTTCCCCGAAAAAAATATTGTAAAGTATCCTGTAAAACAAAGCTTCAAATCATCCATCATGTCAATATAAAGCAAAACTTTTTTTTTACTTTTTTTTTAAAATACAGTCCTACCATCACTGTATACTCCCCTCCCTCTTTTTATCCTCCCTCCTATTTTCATCTCATTCCTCTTTCCTCACCCCTACCCCCGCCCCCTTCACAAACCCCACTTTCACATTAACAACTTTTTTTTCCAACGACTATATAATATACTATCGACATTTTTATGAGGAATAAATTTAATTTTCAAAATAAAATATAGCCTATGTTACTTGCTGATAATGTAGCTTTATATAGGTGAAATAATTTTTTAAATCGGTCCAGTAGTTTTTGAGTTTATCCATTACAAACAAAAAAACAACAAATCAAATTTTTCCTCTTTATAATATTATAGTATAGATTCATCTAAACGTTAAGCCATATAACATTGTAAATCATGAATATAATCTATTCTGTGTATCGTTATATATTTATATATCTTTCTACATAATATTTATTGATTTATTATTGAATATGTGTAAATTCCGTATAATATAGTATCAATATTTTAGACACAACCAACTGTCACAAATAAATATGTACTGTACCATTTTAGATTATTTAAAGGATTGTTTCAAATCAGTTTTTAATTGTTAAATTAATACTTTGGCCAAATTTGATAATTCCAAGTATGAGTATTTAGTAAGGTTTCGGAATACCCCTGGTTTGATACCAGAGAAGGTATTAAATAATTTATTAAATATTAAATTGCTTTTCCTAGCTCATTTAATAAAATGCATGACGTTTGGTTTGTGTGTTTAGTGGTAAGTGGGTGGACCTAGAAAAAGTTCTTAGGTAAGTTGGTTAATCGTTCATTTAGTCTGTCTTATATTTAGGTAGCGTATGATAAAACATTTAATAAATTATATTCGTCAAAAAGTAGGCCTAATATAACACGTTTTATCGATAATTTTTTTTCAAAGTTGTGAAAATATTAGCCCTCTTAATAACCTTGCACAATGATTGCTGAAGATACTTTTTTTTATCGTATGGCACATTTGACCTAGAGGGACTTTTAAATCCAGGTTGGGTGACCTGGTGGTCTAGGGGTAAGGTGTCGGACTTCTATGCTGGCGGCCGGGGTTCAATCCTCGGTCCCGGCAAAGATTTATCTGATTACCAAACCCTTCCTTCACCTCTGACAAGACATCTTGTAAATGTGGGGAATGCCAGGCCTCCACCGTGGTTCGGATTCCACGTTAAACTGTAGGTCCTCCATTTCATCTCACAATCACCCTACCATTACACATTAGCGTAAGTGCGTATAACCCGAATGGGTAGTAAGACGCGGTGCTAATAATAATAAATCCAGGTTCGGTTGGATTATATGTAGACTATCAGCCACTCTGGTAGCACAGAACGTTATCCAGGGTCACAGACAAATAATATACTCAGGCACTCAACCTCCAGGTTAAAATGGTTGCGCTCCTTTTGGCAACTTGAGTCCTTCAACACTAGGATCGCTGCGGTTAGTTCTATCATCACCCAGCACTGACACTAGCGAAGCCCAGTGTTGAATGACTCAAGCTGTTAAGAGGAGGGCAGATAAACCACCGTAAGGTTGAGAGTCTATCTATTACTTGTCTGTGGCCCGGGTACACTACAGTAGGTTGTCTACAAGTCGTACCCGCATTGAGATGATAGTCATTATGATATTAAGGAGCCTGATTTACCAAACACTGATGGCCTTTGGGTACGTTCCCCTTAAGGAAAAAGTACCCAAGGTACCAGCCTGGAATCGAATCCAGGACCACTAAGCTTGTAGCCACGTGTACTGACCATTACACCATGGGGCCGGTTGCTGAAGATACTGAAAACAAATTAAAAATAGCTAATAGCTAGCTTAGTCAGTCGGTAGCATATCTGCCTATTGAGATAAGGATCCCGGGTTCGATTCCAGGCATGGTCGAGAATTTATCTTTGATGAAAAATGGGTTTACCCTTTCACATTGGTAAATTTACAGCCGGGGACTGGATGTTGTGCCTGTCCTCGTCTTAATTTAGATTATAAGGCATATGAAGCTACGACAGACCTAGAAAGCAAGCAGGGGAAAAAATATGGCTTGAATAAAAAAACTTACTCAGACTATAGTCTGGAAACAGTAGTGTATGTTAAAAAAAAAACAGATTAAATATTTTAATTGTTCTTTCATGTGCAGCACTATATGTACGATGAAAATGGTTTCAGTTTGAAAAGGACGTCAAATATCTTACATCCATTATATAAGGTCTTAAATTTAGTAAATGCCGTGGCCTATAATAGTCAACTCGGCCACAAGTATAGTCATGGCCCTGTCGCATTTTACTGTTAATCGTCCTATTTTTGGATGGTTAGAATGTTGAGGGAGGGGGCGTGAGGGGAACTTCTAGGTGGCAAAGCTGTAATCACATAAATGAGATGGTGGGGATCCATTTGAATGTTTGTGAACACAAAGCAAACGAAGCAGTATATAATCAAATAACTAAACCTATGTTCTTCCTGGAAGTTTTAATATTCCAAACAATGTCCCGAATTGTTCGGTACGGCCATATAGCCCTAATAAACTAATAAAAAGGATAGCAGTTGTAGTAGACCTAGCTAAAGAAAAGCCAACCTTGGTTTTTTTTTTAATTAATGTGTTCAAATTGCCATTTTTCAAGCACTGTAATATGAAATAATATAGTTCATATATTCGTTATTCCATAACAATCTATATTTTGAATACAATCATTTTGAAAATGATTTAGCTAGTGGTGAAACAATGAATTTTAACTTTTCTTTCTTATACAGATGTTGTGTTTTCATAATAGTGTTCTGAGTATATTAATAGAAGTAGCACTGCGTAGATCTGTATTTTCATATTTGAAAGTCCACGGTCTTAGTTTAGTCGGTAGAGCGTCTACCTAATTTTATTAAGGTCATGGGTTTTAATACAAATAAGGTATGAAATGTATTATTGAGAAAATGTATTGTTTCCCCTACACTAAATGTCAAATTAATTATATGGATTAAGAATGTAAATTATGTCCAAGAATTGAGATAGAAAAAGCTGCTGGTAACAGCACGCTATCACTTAATCAAAATCAAACCAAAAAGTATTAATTTTTTATTTTTAAGAACTAATACTTGGTTCAGACAACGTATAGAACCATTCATAAAATAACTATTTAGGTGGATACATCGTCTAAGGCGTAACTATCACAATATACTAGACTACTGAAGAAGGGGAGGTCGGGGTTTGATCCCAATTGGGTTTACTGAGGCTGGTTTTTCCTAAATGGTTTTACTCTCTTCCTCTGCGCATTAGAGTAATTAGTACATTGGTGTATAACCCAAACGTATAGTAAGACGTAGTGCTAAAAAAAATTTGAAACACGACACTAGGAAATAGAAAAATAAGCCGGGACCCTTGATCAAGCGTACCAATACTTTACCATTGGACCCCCCGGGTGTATCCGTGTCCACGCTATATTTAAGGCAGAATATATTTTGGTTGTGTTAGGCTATCAGAAACTTAGACCTATCAAAAATATAATCACAATACTTTATATATAAATGGTATATAATTAGTATCAACGATTAATTTCAATAGATTGTTAATAAACGTCTCCATTGACACAAGCTACTTGTTCAATAGAATTTACCTGCACAAATTGTAGTCCCTTTTCCTAGGGACAATCTTATCTGACAGTTATAAAAGTTACTAGGTATACTTTCACTTATTCATACGTCAAGTCATATTATCGGCAGATATTACTTTTAATGGATATTATTGAATATAAAATAACACTAATAATATAATAAAATTTTGTCAATGCAATCAAGTAGTTTAGTCAAGCAATCATGCAGGAAACTATGCAAGAAAATAAGCAAGGGCACAGGCAGGCATGCATGCCGTTAATTAAGGCACAAAAGAAGACGTGTAGGCAGATAAAATAGCATAAAAGCAGGTAGGCAAGCAGTCAAGAAAGTGAGCAGCTAGTAAATTAGCAAAGGCAATCAATTGGACAAGAAGGCGGGCAAATAATTAAGAAGATAGAGTGACAAATAAGCAGGTAGGCAAGCAGGAAATTTCAGTTGGCAAGGAATCAGTCAAATAGGCCAGAAAACATAGACAATTAACAGATAGGCAAGCAGGAAAAAATAATCAACTGTGCAAAAAAAAAAGGTAAATAGGAAATAAGCTTGTCACATAATTAATCAAGTAGGCAACCAGGAAAAAATCAGTTGGGTAAGTAAGGCTGTGAATAGGAAATAATATTGACAAATAAATAAGCAGGTAGGCAAGAGGGGAAAAAAATTGAGTTGGACAAGAAAGTCGGTAAATAGGTAAAAATATTATTATTATTATTATTATTATTATTATTATTATTATTATTATTATTATTATTATTATTATTATTATTATCACCGCGTCTTAATTCCCGTTCGGGTTATACGCACTTACGCTAATGTGTAATGGTAGGTGATTGTGAGATGAAATGGAGGACCTACAGTTTAACGTGGAATCCGAACCACGGTGGAGGCCTGGCATCCCCCACGTTCACAAGATGTCTTGTCAGAGGTGAAGGAAGGGTTAGGTAATCAGATAAATCTGTGCCGGGACCGAGGATTGAACCCCGGCCGCCAGCACAGAAGTCTTACACCTTACCCCTAGACCGCCAGGTCACCATGGTAAAAATATTGACCGTCAAATAAGCATATACGCAAGCAGGCAATAAATATTCGATGATGAAAGCGAGTAGATAGGTATTTAGGTAGGTAGGTAAGCTTTGCTTACTTATGTGTTCTTCCAATGCCAGTACAGGCATATTACTCGTATGTCGGCTATGCCCATCTGTAAATCTTAGTTAGCAAGCTGTAACAAATGTAACATCTGGTTGCCTTATAACTACGCGGCTTAAATAACATTAAGTACGATAGATCATTATTCAGGGACAAACAAGACTAAATTGACATTGTCAAGTGAACAACATACACTTTGCCACCACAAGTACATCTTTTTAATAAAGGAAAGAAAGGCGGCGTATTTGATAAAAAGTTTTCTTTATCCACTCACAAAAATATAAAATAATCGGTGGAAGAATAGAAACGTAATCACTTTTGTTATAAAAATTAGCCAGTAACATACATACAATTTTTTTTTATAGCGATACTAGCATCTGGGAAACCACGATGGAACGAACATTCTGTAATTCCTGGTGTTAGCGTAAACACTTGCATACAAAAAATAAAGTGAAGTATTGTCGGTTCTTAGGCAAATTATTTCCATTCAGAAGGACTAGGGAGTCAAATTGCCACCTTGATAGAGGACTGTTTTACTCGAGAAACAAAAATCACATTGTAACTACATAATTAGATCAAAATACTGTACGTATAAAAATACATCGAGACACAACTTGGTAATTGCCCACAATTTGTCACATGTGTTATGTTTAGGGAATGAGAAAGAGGGGGGGGGG
>CABFVZ010002774.1:73020-99781 GCA_902151445.1 Timema monikensis
GGGGGGGGGGGGGGTAGAAAACACTTGGGTTTCTCATATAACATGAACCGCGATTATTGGTGTAATAGCGGACTATATCCAACATTTAAAATGTTTACATTAGTTTTTGTTGTTATTTTGGTGCATCTCATATTATCACAATTCCGGGCTATCCGCATTATAGAGAAGAGAAAGGTTAGAGTGTTTAGAGAAAATGTATCCTAAATTGCGTGAAGGGAGAATGGGAAATAATTTAAGATAAACAAACCTTAGTAAACCTCTTTAGGACTCGAACCACAACATCCCAATCACAAGCAAACCATATGAGGATGCGAAGATGAAGCCTTAGCTCACCCTCCCACCTATATTGGCTATACAGGGTGTTTCAGAGAAAGCGTGCAAAAATTAAACAGCACATAGGGGATGCTCTACCGAACATTTATTTAAGCTATCCATTACATGTGATTTATTTACATTTAGTTGTAAAACTACGTACATTGACAAACTGGAGGAAAACTACCATTTAGTACCTCACAATAGTTTTTAAAAATTATGGTCACCAACCCCAGTGCAAGCATGACATCACGTAAGAGATTCTGACACACCCATGCAAATACTCCATGCGTGTTGCGAATCACATAACAGGCGACGACAATCCTTGTAACCAATTCCAAGTCTGTGTTCATGGGGGTCTCATATAAAAGTGATTTGAGATATCACCGTAGAAAATAGCCTTTAGCCCCCATTCCCTATGTCCTGTTTAATTTTTGCACGCTTTCGCTGAAACATCCTGTATATGGGGTTCAAATCTCAGCGGGGTGTACTGAGTTATTTTATTAGATGGCTTTCCACTTTCTCTCCACGCAATTTCAGATACATTTACTTTAAAAATTATATCTTGCTCATCTCCACGCCATTAATTAATAATAATAAATATTATGGATGTATATATAAATATATAAAATTATGTAGATTTAATTAATAAATTATCCGCTTTGGTGGCCGCATGGTGTAATGCGCTACTCTCACAGTAGACTAGACTGCCTATTACGGGAAGATTGAGGTTCGGATCTAGGTCAGGTGTACTAGGGATGTTTTTTCCAAAATTGTTTTCCACGCAAATGTGGGTATATTTCCTTTAAATATAAATCGAACGAATAGTAAAACGCGATGCTAAAAAAAAGTTGTAAATTTAAATTTATAACAATTATTTTTGTATGGTTAAACCATATTTTGAAATATCTTAATCAATTAAATTATATTAAATGCTAAATACATATTACATGAGCTTTTTAAGAGTCCACTCCCATGGATAAATGGTTAGAATAGAGTAGTCTAGATCAGTGGTTTCAACATGGGGTACACGAAATCCCAGGAGTACGCCAAGACATCTTAGGTGGTACATAAAATTTAAAAGATAAATACAGCTTTTATATATAGCTATATATATATATATATATATATCTCATTTTAAACGTAGTGTTTAATACATTATTATGGATGTAAACCATTTTATTTATTTTATATGTAGATTATAAAATATGTGTAACTTGCATTATGCACCAACAACTTTTGGGGTACAAAATTGAGGATAAATTATACCATGGGCTACGCGAAATAAAAAGGTTGCACTGATCTATAGAACCATATATCGATTCTGGTAGCTGTTTCTATGGGTAATAACTAATTTTATACAATTTTTCTTCATATAAAATTAGTAAATATCCAAGTGCTAGGATCAAGAAACCTATCTTAGGTTAAGTTAGTCTAGGGGTAAGGTGTCAGACTTCTGTGCTGGCGGCCGGGGATCAATCCTCGGTCCCGGCACAGATTTATCTGATTACCAAACCCTTACCTTCACCTCTGACAAGAAGTGTTGTAATCACAACTTGTGAATGTGGGGAAAGCCAGGCCTCCACCGTGGTTCGGATCCCACGTTAAACTGTAGGTCCTCCATTTCATCTCACAATCACCTACCATTACACATTAGCGTGAGTGCGTATAACCCGAACTGGTGCTAATAATAATAATTGATATGATCCATCTGTTTATAAAATGGGATTTCTGTACCCTAAATCAAAGAGAGTAGTTTAACTGTGCCTTATTGGTTAACCAACAAGCTCAGATCTATGTGGGTCTGAAAATTCATTCATCAGGGAATGCAAGTTCAGTTAGGTCAAAGTATGGTTGATTCAGAGCTAACTATATCAACTTTGCCACTAGATATTAAGAGTAGTTTCTGTTAAGCACCTTTAAAAATTATTCAAAAGTCTAGATCACGATTTTTGACAGGAAATTGAAAATAATTGATTGATTGATTGGTTTAAAACTGAAACATTATCAACATACACTCAAAATCAAGTTATAGATATGAAACATACCTGGACTTATCTGTATTGTAATACTATTTATACTTTTGGAAAAAATGAACACCCATTAGAGATGTTCATTATGGTCTACACGATTTAAGACATCAGTTTCGTAATCTACCTTAATTTTTTTAATACGTCCTAAATACTTTATCGATAGCTTATAGCTATAAATTCAGATCACATTATATGAAAAACCTTTGAGCAGCCGCCATATCTAAACGAATAATTAGCTCAAAAATAACATTTACATACATTGTTCAGCCAATGTTCAAAGAATTCTCTTGGGTATTTTGATTAAAATTGGTCCCCACAGATGACGATTATCATGGACCAAACGTTCGGACAGACTGACAGACTGACGAAATTCCAAATAGTCCAGTTAAAACAGAAAATCTCTTCGCTTGCATCAATAAATGAATATGTTCCCATAGGATAATGGTCTTAAAAATACAATAGACTTTTATGACGAAGTCCACGGCAAATACCTATTTCCTACTACTATATTCTAATATCTCTGGGAATAAACATTTACCTGCCTCGGTGGCCGCATATTCTCACAATAGACTGGAATACCGATGTAGGGAGATCTGGGTTCGAGTCCCAGTTGAGTGTATTGAGGGTGGTTTTTCACTAAATAGTTTTCCACTCTCACTCTATAAAAATGAAGGTACACTTCCTCTAAATTTAACATTTCTCATCCTTAGCTCATTAGCTTGATTAGTACATATGCGTAAAATTTGAACAGATAATAAGACGTGGTGATAAAAAAACAACACATTTTGGGTGAAAGCACTTGAAACTAAATGTAGTGCAGCCAACATGACAGCCTTTTAAATATTTTATTGTAGTAAGAATTGACATCAAAATGGCAAATCTGGAGTACATGGCCTGCATTGGTGGATACACGGTCTGGATGTAAAGATTTTCTACTATGGTTTAGGGGGAATGGAGAGATCGGGCTTCTAATCCCAATTGAGTGTAATTTTTCCTCTTTCCCCTAAATGGTTTACCATTCTACCCTCACGCAAAGGAGTGTAGATTTTCCCATTCTACCCTCACGCAAAGGCGTTTAGATTTTCCCATTCTACCCTCACGCAAAGGAGTGTTGATTTTCTCATTCTACCCTCACGCAAAGGAGTATTGATTTTCTCATTCTACCCTTACGCAAAGGAGTGTAGATTTTCCCATTCTACCCTCACGCAAAGGAGTGTTGATTTTCCCATTCTACCCTCACGCAAAGGAGTGTTGATTTTCCCACTCTACCCTCACGCAAAGGAGTGTAGATTTTCCCATTCTACCCTCACGCAAAGGCGTATAGATTTTTCCAATTCTACCCTCACGCAAAGGAGTTTAGATTTTCCCATTCTTCCCTCACGCAAAGGAGTGTAGATTTTCTCTAAATTCTGCCCACCTTAGTGTAATTAAATGGGTATATCTCAGATGAATAGTAAGATCCAAGAATACAAACAGAAAACTTAACTTTAAGCGTTGTATCAAAGAGCAGTTGGATAAGTAAGCTTCTCATGGTGATCCATCTATAAATCTTTATTTGGTTCTAACTTTGGAAGAAAGTTAAGTACATTCACGATTATCATTTAGCAACCTAGAGCTAACATTTTAGATAACATTCTAAGAATAGGTAAAATATGTACTCAGAAGCGTATATTATATTCATAATGAAGATATTTATTTCAATTAGTAGGCTAAACTCTAAACTTGTTTTACAAAATAAGGTCTTATACTAGTGAAATGTGTTAAGTTATAATATTTTTAACGTCAAATTAGTAACAAAATTATCCAATTAAAATATTCGTACTCGTATATATTAGGATTCAAACTAAATTTGAAAATGTTTTACTAAGATACTGGATCAAAACACTTAATGTAGAATGAAAATAAAAATTGTAGGATTGTTGACATATAACAGGTTAAAATTGTTACAAGTTATATACCTACTAAAGATAAAGTAGGTATTACATAAACACTTATTTCAAGGTCAGCGTTAGGGGAAAATTTCAGCGGAGGTTCAAGTGGTGTATAGTGTAATTATGTTCAGGGTGTAGTATAGAGTGCATAATGTTGAGTGTATAGTGTATTATATTAATGGTATAGTATTGAGTGTGTGACATTTAGTGCTTAGAGAAGGTAGTTTAGTTTTATGTTTATAATGTTGGGTATGTAGACCTATATTTAAGTGTTTCGTTTTTTGTGTATAATGTTGAGTAAGTAGAGATAGGTATTTCGTTTTGTGTTTATAATGTCAAGTGTGTAGAGTTGAGTGTTTTATTTTGTGTATATGACGTGTGTGTAGTATTGGGCGTATAATGCTGAGTATCAAGTGTTGGGTGGATAATGTTGAGTATGAAGTGTTGGGTGTAAAATGTTGAGTATGAAGTGTTGGGTGGATAATGTTGAGTATGAAGTGTTGGGTGTAAAATGTTGAGTATGAAGTGTTGGGTGTATAATGTCGAGTATGAAGTGTTGGGTGTATAATGTCGAGTATGAAGTGTTGGGTGTATAATGTTGAGTATGAAGTGTTGGGTGGATAATGTCTAGTATGAAGTGTTGGGTGTAAAATGTTGAGTATGAGGTGTTGGGTGTATAATGTTGAGTATGAAGTGTTGGGTGAGATAATGTCTAGTATGAAGTGTTGGGTGTAAAATGTTGAGTATGAAGTGTTGGGTGGATAATGTTGAGTATGAAGTGTTGGGTGGATAATGTTGAGTATGAAGTGTTGAGTGTATAATGTTGAGTATGAGGTGTTGGGTGTATAATGTTGAGTATGAGGTGTTGGGTGTATAATGTTGAGTATGAAGTGTTGGGTGTAAAATGTTGAGTATGAAGTGTTGGGTGTATAATGTCGAGTATGAAGTGTTGGGTGTATAATGTCGAGTATGAAGTGTTGGGTGTATAATGTCGAGTATGAAGTGTTGGGTGGATAATGTTGAGTATGAAGTGTTGGGTGGATAATGTTGAGTATGAAGTGTTGGGTGTATAATGTTGAGTATGTAGTATTGGATGCGCATTGTATGTAAGTTTGTGTTATAGTTTTGGATATGCTACTACATAGCAATTGAAATGCGCATATTGTGTATTATAACTGGTGGAACCTATACATGAGATATAAGTACTTCTTGCTTTAAACATAACAGATTACACAATTTGGATCCATAACGCCGCTTTGAATGAAAAACTTCCTAACGTTATATATGTTTATTTTTATTTACAAATAAAATTGTCAAGTAAAAAAAAACTCGTTGAAATAAGTCGCGTGGCTCCAAGTGAAATAACACGCTCTAGCCTATACAACATCTTTCAAACACACTTCAAGTAACAATTTTCAAACCACCTAATTATAGCTGTTTATTTTTTATTAAAATACAAAATTAGATCAATTGAATATTTTTTTGAGGAGACTATATACCATGCTAATATAATATTTATTGGTCTTAAATTGGTTCTTACTAAAACGCTTACTATGACAAAGGATTCTATACACACAAAAAAAAGTCTACGCTCATTAAAAATGTCCTTTTAATTTTCCAAAGAAAGATTCGCTCGCGGCCAGGTATGCCTATACCTTGAGGTGGATTTAGGGAATATGATCTGAAAATAAAGACTAATTATTAAACATGCACGTACCCTTATTCAGAGCTAGAGTTTTTATTCCTTGACATTTCATGTTTATATTTCATAGCTTATACAACAGTTGAGGTATTAAAATATAACTTACCCCAATTGTAGTATTATTGAAGGGGAAAAAATTGGACCATTGTCAAGCGTCATTGTATAAATTTGACTATTCTAAGTAGATTCTTCTTTAGTTACTTTTTTAAGTTAGTATTTAATAAGCTCATCTGTGTTTTGACCACGTCATTTTGGTTAAGGTTGATTATTGCATTGTATTTAGAAATTTCTTATACTCGAAGATCAAAATATAATTACTAATTTTAAAGTATTTCAAATTACTATCTTTAAGAAAAAAAAAAATTTTGCTTTACTTTTTCTATTCTCGCTTCTAAAAAAAAGTTGTGATTACCAATTTGATAGAATTAACAAATTCATCTGGAAATTTGTTATCACGACGTTAAGTGAGTTACTTTAAAATTGGATATTGGGCTTTAAAAATTTATTGTAAATAAAGCACATCAGATCGAAAGACTTCCAACTGATTAATCGTGAGTCAGCTGTCAGCGAACCGGTACTGGTGGATACGCTGACTGATGGGTACGCTTCAAGCTCATCTAGCCTGGTGGGCCGAATGGGTCATAGCTCAAACCCTGGCCAGATCTACTGAAATTGTTTTATTGAATGATTTATTACTTTCTCTTTGCGCAGATGCGTGTACATTTAATATAAATTCTACTTGGCCTATCCCTAAGCTGTTTGTATAGTTAAATACGTATAACTTGGACCAGTAAAATTATAATAATTTATACATTTCTTCTGTAAGCTTGTTGCATAAAAATCATCAGGCCTTAATATTTCCCGCATTTGCATCCACAGCCTACTTGTACAATGGCAACCGTCTCGTCTTGATTGGTTCGACATCGACGGTGTACTGTTCACCACCTCCAACTCTAACCCTTATAGGCCACAATAGCCGGTAAGAGGGTGGACGGAATCTATAAGGAATTTAATGTGACAAAAATAGGAACATTTGCAAGTTTAAAAAATTGAATTATTTATTCAAAATAAGGCAACAGAGGTAAATAAATAATACATATCCTCACAAAGCGAACTGAATATTGTTGAAAAACATTTTAATACGGCATAAACTGCCCTGGTGCAGTACATTTGTTGATATATTTCACAATCTCAAAGTAATAGTAGTCCTATGAAGAAGACTTAAGTTTGAAACAAAATAGTCAAATCATAAGTTATTTATATGAATTAGTCTGGAAGAGACCCAATAAAAAATAAAAAAATTCGTTAATATAATAATAAAGAGCATAAAGAGCTCTTCTACTTGGTTAAAAAAAGCGGCTGAATCACCATTGTGACTTCAGACTAAACAAACAAATTAAGTCATTAAACTTTTGAATCCTTATTATATTAATAAAGACCATAAATAGCTTGAAATATAATGGCATAGGGTATTTCCACTATTGAAATATCAAAGAGCTTAAAGATCTCTTTTATACGGTTAACAAACCGCCTGAATCACCATTGTGAATTCTGATTAAACAAAAAGGTTAAACCATTAAACCTTTGAAACCTTAATTTAACAATAAAGAGCTTAAATAGCTCCTCTAAACGTTTAACTAAGAGCTTGAATCACACTTGTGAATAACAATTAAATCATTAAATTTTAAGATTAATTTTAAGATTAAATTTAAATTCAAATATCAATTCTGATCAAAATTAATTAAAACAAAGGTTTGACTTCTCGACTTAACTCAAAATTCTATGGGACTATTACGTCCACCAACTTAGAAGTGAGCGAGAAGATTTCAACTTGTTAATATCTAACGTTATAATTGCTAAAGTTATAACTTATAAACCAACAACAATAAATTATTTGTATAAGTTCTTCAAACAAAATACGTCTACAAAATTTTATCTCTAAACTAAACATAATCGAATTTTAAAGTTAAACAATTATTGGTAACCAAAAGTGAACTAAAATTTATATTTAAACTATATATTCCAAGCAAGAAAAAGAATCAAAAAGTAAGTCTAAATATTACAAAGATACTAGCGCCCAAGGGGCAAAAGGAAACATTAAGTGTTCCATAAAACAATTTCACTTTCCATAATAAATCTTCTAGTGCTGAATTACTGACGCCTAGACTGAACGATTTAAATCACATAATTAACTATATGTTCAAACACCCAAACCCATTATAGGTCGATTATATTTAAATATTTAACAAAATATAAAGAGTTTATATTTGGTCATCCTGGAGCGATAATATCCAAGTCCAGACCAGTGGGCCTATCCCTGAGATGTTTCGAGTTTATTCCATTGCAACATCGGGCGTTCACGTGACACACTCTCGAAACATTTTTTATTTAGCTATTCTCGAAAAAAAAAAATGTCGTTACGGATTTATATTTTTTCATTCGGATTGATCTCACTGCGGTTCCACCTCTCGGAATCGTCAATCTCACAAACAGATAATTCGAAAGTATTTGTTGTTGGAACGAAATGTAAAATGGCGGAAACATAGATGTACTATTTGATAATAAGAGAACTTGAAGAATTTGAAAAAGAATTTAATAGAATGCCACGTATATTTTGTGAACGTGAAGACGCTTTTGAGCTGAGTGATAAGAAATGTATTAAATTGTTCAGGCTTAATAAACGGTGTTATTCAAATAGAAAGTCATCCCATACATAATATCGTCTATGTATAGGCAAAAGTCATTAACTCCAAAAATTGCAATTTTGAGATATTTATTCACTGGATTAAGCTTTTCATTTTCTATTAACTGGCAAAACTTACTAACTCCTTATTAGTTTGATTTTTTTTTTACAATGAGAAACATGCCTTTCTCACTAAATCCTATTGGTGACTATTTTAAAGGCAAAAATCAACAAGTGCACTAAGTAATATTCTCTATTCAAGTACAAGAATTCAGGTCAGGCAAAACTACATAAATGCACTTAGTGATTTTTGACCATTTCTTTCATAAGACTCTTATTATAAAATAGTCATATTATGCTGTATGTGATTTAATTTTCGCTTTTTAGGTACCTATTAAAGTTATTATGATATATCATATATGATGTAATAAGTTATACTAGACTAGTAATAGCTTTTTTTTAAACATTTACCGAATCAAAGAAACATAAAGTAGGCCTATGTATGGTAAATACATCAAGTACAAAATGCTTTTGCCCTTTGCTTATTTTCCTTTTATCCATCTTTATTTAGACTTTATCGAGCTTAACTTAACCAACAAAAAATAAAACATATAAAACGAATATGTCAGAGACAAAAAAAATTGTTATTCTATTGTTTAAATGGCTAAAGGGTGCGTTCACACATCTATAAATTAAATCTCAAATTACAGTTTTCAACACTGGAAGTTCGAAATTTTTCACTTAATACGAAATGATAAGACTCAACACAAATTGCGAGATTTGAAACTCAAGGATAGCTTCTTTACGGATATGAAATTATGAGTTTAAGTTGAGCGTGGCGAGATTCGCCGTGGGGAGATAAACTGGCAACATCTCCGGGATAGGCCCACAAGACCTCTCGTGGGTGTGTCGGAATTAATAGTTAACCATGTTAGCTGAGCACCAGCTTTATATAGGCCACGTTGATGGATATAAGGGGGGGGAGGGGGGATCTTCATATTAAAAGTATAATGCCACGTTGGGAACACGTGCTAGCAGCATGATTCTCTTGTTAACAACCTTCATCATCCTGACACGTCATTCCGGAAATCTGGTGAGTTGGCAGTGAAGATCGCGTGGGGTTTGTCTGTCGCTCGGCTAGACCAATCAGCGTAGGCCTGGATCACCTCATACAGGTGTCTCGTCGATCCTCTTTTCCAAGGAGTGTCAGTCTTCTTTTTAGAATTATTTGATGTGCACCAGTCGTGTGATGGTTTTTGGCTGAATCTATAAGATGAGTAAAGCACATATTTTAGACACAGTAAGGTGTTGTAAGTCTTTGATATTGCAGGATGTCTACGTATATGTATTGGTTTATTTGGGACCTTGTCTCATCATACGGCACTAAACTGGATATCATATCTGAGGGAACTGCATGATAACTACTGAAAAACGGCGTTGTCATTCTCTTGTTTCCGTGTGTTTAAACTTCCCTTAAGTATAAGACCAATTTTGCAACGCTGGTTTGTGAATGTTTCCAATGGCTCCTTTTTACCACAGCACACCATATTCTAGAATAACTATTCAATTTTTATTTTTATTACCGTGCCTTACTACCTGTTCAGGTTATATGTATATATGATAATTATCCTAGTGGTGTAGGGGGGAGGAAATAAGTTTTCTTTTAACAGTAATCTACCCATATTTGCGTGGAAAGAGAGTGGGAAATCATTTGGAAACACCACTCTTGATATACACTAATGGGATTTGAACCCTGATCTGCATTTCATCAGCAGGCCAGACTAGCGCGAGAGTGACACCTTAGATGATTCGACCACTGAAGAAGATTTCAGATATAACTGAAAGAGAGGAGATTTGGCAACAGTTAAACGAGAGAGCGAGGATAAAGCTTAGACCTTCAGTTGCCTCAGAGTTGATATTGGGTGCAGTGTAATTATTATTTTAAATATCCAGTAAGACGCGAAACACAAAAATATTTCACAGTTTTGAGCGAGAGAGAAATAAATAGAGATGAAAAGATGTTTTTTCTTTCAATAAATCTACTTTTCTTTTTCTTTTACCATCACCATAGTGTCATTGGGCTCCAATCATGTTGTTAAGACTGTTTTGCATAATTTGACGTGATTTGATTGTGAAACGGGTGTCGAAAACTTGTCGTTGCGCATGCGCGAGGGATATAAACACTTCATTCAACTTGGTCAACACTAATGGTTACCTTGTAATTGAGCAATCGTGGTACTACCACGGGCAATTCTCTCCGTTCGAGCGTGAGGGGACCAATTCCGACAGTTATGGAGATATTCTACAGCGTCTTACTACCCGTCCGGCCTGTAGGCATCTCATTACCATAGGAAGAAGATATAATTTAGATGAGATACATCCGCAATTGCGTGGAGGGAGCGTGGTTAATCATGGAAGGGAAACCACCTTTAATATAAAAGGTCGGGACTAGAATCCTGGATTCTCCAACATTAACAACCCAGTCAAGATGAGCTCGACATTTAGTACGCGTGCCCGTCAATGCGAGGATGAGGACTGTACAATTCAGAGGAAATGTACCCGAATTTGTGTGGGGGAAGGGGGAAAAATTTAGTTAAAAATACTCTGTACCCCACACTGAAATTTGAACTCCATCCACTTGCAAGCCACAAGCCCGCCTCGGTGGCCTAAAAAGCTAACGCGTTAGTTTCGTGTTGAGCTAGACTGCTGAGGATGGGGAGATCATGGTTCGAATATCGGTGGGGGGAACTAGGCGTGGTTTTCCCTGAATGGTTTTACACTTTCCCTCCACCCAAATTCGGGTTCATTCCTCTATATTTAAGCTTCCCAATTCCTAACGCATTAGCGTAATTAATACTTAAGCGTACAAACCGAACGGGTTGTAAGATGCGGCGCTAAAATAAAAATTGACTATTACAATACAAGCCACACTAGGAAAAGGTGGAAGGATATTTTGCTTAGCACCAACATTTTTAAAAATTGAACACAAAATAGTGTTAATTTGGAATTATATCAACAAACGTAAATTCTTAGAACTAAAACGATGGAAGAAAGCAACGCTATTCAGCTAAATATATATTTTTTTATGAAAGGTGAATATTTGGGGATGAATGAATATAATTACGAAAATGAGACCTTTATCAATTATAATATAATAATTAAAAAATTACACCTGGACATGAGAATCGAACCCGGGACCTTAGTGTAATCACACCAATAATCCTCCACTGTGATATCCAAGGATCATCCCGTCTTCATGGTCATTTTTCAGTAATAGAATTCTTAGGGTACGGCCAGACTGGTTGAACGAGCGAGTGACTAAAATATAAAATAGAACACATTGGTTGTAATGAGAGGTGGCCAGACTGGAGCGAGCTACCCGGTACAGTCTAGTTTACAGGCGCAAGGCAATATTATTGTATGTTATTAGTCTGATGAGGATAGACTAGAAACTTGTCTTCGGTCAAGTATTGGTCAGGAGTATAAATAGCATAAGTATTAATATTTTAGCATATAATGCACAGAACAGAATTTTTACTCAGTCCAGAAAATAATTTCTAGCTTTAAATGAATATATTATGTCTATGTTTTTTGTTTCAACAGTCTTTCATACATTGTAAATATAAGGCATCTTTACCAATATTTACCTAGATCCCGTCACACATTTTATGTATGTACATTTGTGAACAGGAAAATATACCTCAAATATCGTGAATAATTAATTATTTGTTTTACCAATGCTAACAACAGATACCATTAAATAATAAATACACTTTGGAATACAGTCAATTTGAAGCGTGGAAGAACTGTGTAAAAAAAAACTACATAATTACTATCATCGGCTATCTTTTATTGACAAACATTAATTTAAATAAAGGTGGCCATGATCCTTAAATACATCTCATTGTAATTAATTAGGCTTAAACCAGTACATTTGTATTGAAGTACATTTATTTGGTCACTCTAAAACAATTCCTTTAAGCTTCTATAAACTCTTATAAGAAGGGTAAAACTTTGATTAAACATATCTATTTTTATTGTGGTATTTAGTGTGTACTTAGCATATTTCAGCACAGGACTTACAAACTAACTTAATACTATATTCAACACAATAGGGCTTAACCAGTTGCCTGACCGACATTTCTTCGCTGTGTGAGGTGAAGTCTTAATTTCACCAATGATACATTTTTTCGACATTGCTGGGAATCAAACCTGACTGAGGTACTGAGGTAAATTTTTAGACATGAGTTATATCTAAATAACACTAAGACACTTTTACATTTGCATATAGATCATAAAATCGCGTTATCTTACGGTTGTTTTGCGACTTTAGGTCTTCCAGAAATGTCATCAAGTTGTTGAACTGAACGTGAAGATTGACTTTATATATTTAAAAAAAACATCGTGTATCTTAAGTACATTTTGAACACCCTGATTATATCACCACACGACTTACAAACTAGCCTAATACTAAGAAAAGCACAACATTGATTTCAACATGAGACAATTTACCAATAATAAATCTTTGCTCATTCCGGGAATAGAAATCGGGACCCATAACTTAGTTGCCACACGTACTACTGACTGTGGTAAGATTTTAGACTCATGCAAGTGAATTTGTCCAGGATTTTAACCCCAATGAGATTCCTAACGCTGGTGGATATCTGATTTCAAGTTCAAGTTTCAAGTTCAAGATTTCCATATGAATGTGAAGTTAACTAAACGTTGCTCGTGTAGCCAATGCCATCAATTTTAGGGAGTTGAGATGGACTGGCATAACTCTTCAGTTTTCAACCTCATAACAGTATAACAACTACACACACTGCAACTTCAAAACACTTTAATTGACCCGTAGCTGTTTTTTTTAATAAATTTAAACTACTCTTATAATTTATTTTATTTAATACTAGCGCCCTTCCCCGTAAAAAAATATTGTAAGGAATCCTGTAAAACAAAGCTTCAAATCATCCATCATGTCAATATAAAACAAAACTTTTTATTTTTACTTATTTTTTGAAAATACAGTCCTACCATCACTGTATAGCCCCCTCCCTCTTTTTATCCTCCCTCCTATTTTCATCTCATTCCTCTTTCCTCACCCCTACCCCCTGCCCCCTTCACCAACCACACTTTCCCTTCAACAACTTTTTTTCCAAACGACTATATAATATACTATCGACATTTTTATGAGGAATAAATTAAATTTTCAAAATAAAATATAGCCTATGTTACTCACGGATAGTGTAGCTTTATATTGGTGAAAGAATTTTTAAAATCAGTCCAGTAGTTTTTGAGTTTATCCATTACAAAAAACAACAACAAAAAAACTAAAAATCAAATCTTTCCTCTTTATAATATTAGTATAGATACTGAGCCATACAGATTTAAGGATTTTAGCTACCAACTGAGAATTGATGACACGCTACATTTAATTTAGCGAGAAGACTTTAGTGATCTAGTTCATAACCTAAAGATAACCAAAGAGTAGGCTGGTTGGACTCTTTGGTTCCCGGTTACTGAAATAATACTGCATTAACCATGCAATGAAGTATATTCTAAGTATTTCACTATGGAAGATTGTATGGGGAAGATTCTAATGATCCTATGAAAGAATTAGGCACTGAAAAATATCCTAATTACCAGCGTATTATTATTGATGCATCGAAATTAAATTTAAAAGCAGTTCTGCTGTATAGTGAAAATATCCATGAGCATTGAGCATAGTGGCATTAGATGGAATTTTTTAAATCAAGAGTAAAATTGTCTTTAAATTTCAGGACATCCTTGACAGATATTCATGTGGAGAAAATTAAACTCTTCCATTTGCCCCGAGCGAAAAATTCGCCTTCTTCTAAAACGTCAATTTTTAAATTGAACGTTAACCCATTTATTAAACAAAACACATTTTTTAAGGAAATATGAAAAACATGAATGTAGCAACATTTAAAAAAACTAAAAAACTCTTTTTCCTTGTGGCCCTGTTTGCCCATTTTACCCTTTCAATTTTTTTAATCCCTTTCACAATTTTTTAACCTTTATTCTTACTCTTTTAACAGTCTATTTTAATTTTCTGGTTAGATTTACTTTTTACTAATTTTGTTATTTTTGAACTTTTTACACCTTTTTAATCTCTTTATCCTTTTTATTCTAAAATATTTCTTTCAAGCGAAGCTGGTTACTTAATATAAAAGGGTGTAAATAGTGCAAAAAGGAGATAAAGATTAAAAGGGTAACAAGTAAATATAATATTTTTTTTTATAAAAAAACGGTAGAAAGATTAAGTAAAAGGGGTAGAAAGTGTAAGCCAGTTTAAACGGGCTAAAAGGGTAAAAAGACTGATAGGGCCAAAAGAAAAAAATGAACAAAACGGGCAAAACGGATAAAAAGTGCAAAAAGTAATTCTAATAAAATTAAAAAAGGTAGAAATATTAGAAGGTGTAAAAAAGATAAAAAGTGTAGAAAGTGCCAAAAGGCAAATAAAAGGGGTGCATAGAGGGTAAAAGAGGTAAACGGTTTAGATAAGGTTGAAATTTTCAAAATTCTGACAATTAGTTGCAAATCTGCACGTCGGGTCTAAAAAATTAAGAAGACCTCAATGGTTCAGATAGGTTCATAAAATTAATGGAGGAGGGGTGTTGTAGTGACAAACTTCTGACTGTAGAGGTTTAATAATAGGTAGATAGATGTTCCTACCAGAAAAATATTATGGGTAGTCCGGCCAAATAAGTTTTGATTTAAAAACGGCAAAATTACTGCCCTCAATTCGTGTTTCTTATACTTGCACCTTAAAGTTATTCGAATATTTACAAGTCTATAGGAAGGTTTCACAAAATATTTTGGTTTTCTATGTTCGTGGGACAGTCAGACAACATAAAATCAGTTTATTGTGCAATAACGGGGAAAAAAAAGTGAATATTTACTCGGAAGAAGTAATGTATATATGTTCAACAGGTTGTTAAGGCGTTAGATGAAATAGGAAGTTGATTCACTTAACTTGCAAATGTTTTCTCCATTATAGCAGATGCTAAGCTGAAAGAAAGAATTTCCATTAGGCCCCAAATAAGGAATCATCTGAAAGATGATAGAAGACGATTATATGAATCTCTGGTGTTGATTATATTAAAATGCTATAAATATATTGTATGCCGAATGTCTTTGAAAATTCATTTTTAAAATTCACATTTGGTATTTTCCTCCTAATAATTTGTGGGCTGTGAGGGATTATCAAGGGCAACACTTTAATCAGAATATATCCACGACGGATAAGCTTTATAAAAATCGTTGAGATAACCCCATGATGAGAGATTACTGTTGGATTTCCTAGAGAGAATAAAAAACGTATTATAACAAATATCCGTGGCAATCATTTTTAAGAATACAGTATGTACATATTACCATGATAAGTAGTGTGGTAGTCAGTACACCTGGCTATGAATCAAGAGGTCCAGGGTTCAATTCCCAGATGGTGCCTTGTTATTTTTCTCGAAAGGGGAACTACCCCAACGGCTACCAGAGTTTAATTAGTTAGGCTTAAGCTAGTTTTAAATGTTTCCATTGATTCCACACCCTCATACTCACTATTACCATCATCTCATCTCATCGGGACATGGAAAGAGCCTCCACGGAAAGGATGTACGATTAGTACATTCGGGCGTTCCCTGAACAATGGTACATTAGTACTGGATAATATTTCCACTACCAGGCTACGAATGATGTAGCACAAATGTGCAATATTATTTTATATTACCTTATGTGATAGTATAAATCAGTAATAATAATAATAATAATAATAATAATAATAATAATATTTAGCACCACGTCTTACTACCCGTTCGGGTTATACGCTTTAAGTACTAATTACGCTAATGGATTAGGAATTGAGAAGGTTGAATTAGAAGAAGTGAACCCGCATTTGCGTGGAGGGAGAGTGGAAAACCATTTAGGAAAGCCCAGCCCAGTTCACCCGACCGAGATTCGAACCTCGATCTCCCCGTCCTCAGCAGTCGAGCTCAACATGACTAGCGCGTTAGCCAACTACGCCACTTAGGCGGCTTATAAATCAGTAAAATTGTGGTATTTTAACATGAAAATAACTCATGATTAAAATGGATATAGACTTAAGGTACTAAAACTCAATATTAATTTTAAAAAAAAGAGTATATCTTTTGATGTAAACGTGACACAAAAATTATTGGCACTTTTGGAATAAGCACATCTATTTCTTTTAGAATCAGCCACTTCTATCTTAGTGGTATGAAAAAAAAAGTCGACTAATGTAAATTAGAGGCAATCCAAATATTTACAAAATAATACTGAATTTCCTATTTATCTCACATATGTCAATATTGGCAACATCTATAAAGAGTGGCGACTGTATGAGTTTGGCAACAAGGCAGATCAGTTACCATTTACAACTGTCAGATGTCAATAAATAGTGAGCCAGAGATATTTGTATACATCTCAAGAATCTTGAAAATACGCACTCTTAGTTTACCTTGCTTACCTTGCTTGATTACACTATGGCTTAGCTTATAATATAGGGCCATAATGTAATTATTGCGGGTAAGACTTATCTTTCAGTGTAAGCGGATTTTGGGAGCTTCACGCCTTACTAACCATACAGGATATCAACATATTTACACTAAAAGAGTAGAAATGAGAAACGAGAACTTAGAAAGAAAAAAATGTGCCAGTATTTACGTAGAATCAGAGTGTAAAACATATAATATTTCCTCACATATGCTAGGATTCGAACCATGAACCTTCGTATCCAACAATACATACGAGACTGATGCCTCTATGCACATCGTCACTGGTGTGGTGGTCTAAGAACGTATTGCATTCCGATCACGTGATTTTCTCCAAAGAAATGGAACATTAAAACTGCCTGGAAATAGGAATCAAGTGCTTATAAGCGTGACATGAATAAAACAGTTTGCAATATGGTTTGCAAATGAAAGTGCTTATTAGATTTATTCTTTCAGATTTAAGCATCGGTTTCTAGTGTTGTTTGTTATTCTTATATATGTTCCATTAAATAAAATAGAGTGACACACACTCATTTGTGTTTATTTTAATAATCTTGGTGATGTTAACTGACAATTTGAGAGCTCATTATAAAAATAAATAATTATAAGCCTAGTAGCTTAGTTTATGAAATGGTATATAAATCATCTTGTAATGTGTGTCTTCAGACAACTAAGTTTAAAAAAGATACTTTAATATAGGCCCTATAAGGGAGTAGACTTATATATCTGATATCGTGTTGTCTCCTTTACATTTTGTACTAGGAAGTCTTCGTGTTAGCTATTTAAATATTTTTTTTTCTCCTATTTCCTCTGTTCTCAATAATCTGACTACAATTTCGTCTATATGCATTATATAAACAGAAGTAAAAGTAACGATATTGTTTCGGTTTTAATAATGTAGGCTACGCTTCGTCACGATAGGTTATTCTCCTACATCCGGTCTGTGTCTTTATTGGTTGAATTAAACAATAGCTCGAGAAAAAGAGAGGGGTTTTTTTGATCCCCTCTTGATATCCCCCTCCACTTTATTTTTCTATTTCCACAAAATATGTCGGTAATTACGTCCATGGTTGGTTTTGATAACGATTACTCAACAAATAATATGGAGTCCTGTGAGAAACTAATATAAAAGGGAGTTTTCTCAGAAGCTCATTTCTGAGTTGCAACTTTTAAAGCTCTGGACTTTATAACTAGCCACCCTTGCACTGCTGGTCACGTTTCCTAAAACGTCAGGTTCAAGATACATTTAATTGCTTTTGAGGAGGAAATTGGGAGTTTTAATCCCGGTTGAGTGCAATATGTGTTTGTTTTTATATGAGGTGGAGAAGGAAAAGAGGAGGAAGGGGGGCTATACAGTTTTTATTCCAACTCTCCTTCCACGCGTATGCTGGTGTGTTTCTTCTAAGCTTCCCTCTTTTTTCCTATTTCTTAATACGAGTTACTAATAGCCATTGTCTTGTTTTTCTCTCTCCCGTCTGGGCTACTAAGGTAGGAATGAAGAAGGAAGAATTTAGATTAAATGTATCTGAATTTGCATATATAGAGTGAGAAACCATTTAGTTAAAAATCACCCTCAATACACTTGGCCGGCGTTTGAACTCTAACCTCTCCAACACCAGCAAACCAGACTAGATGAGCCAGACATGAAAGTCAGCGTGCTCACCAATTCGAGTAGGCTCAAGCATACACACAACTATATAAGTTAAAGGAATAGGATGAGGAGTGGTAATTTCAAGATATTCTACTCTGTATGATGCAGACAAATATATTTACTTTTTTTTTTCCTAAGAAGCTGAAGGTGGCGGCCGAAGTAAATTCATTGACAAAATAAATGGAATAGGCTTTGAGTAAAAACACATAATTATGTTTTCTTCATAAAATAAATATGTAATATTGTTAATCATAATAATCACTCTTAATATATAAATTTTAAATCAAATTGTTAAAATAAATTTAACAAAATTCTAATTTTCAAAAAATAAATTTTTTGTAAGCTATCCTAAAATTATTTATTTGTAAAAATGAAAAGGTATTATTATTTATCATGAAAAAAAACTATTATCAGATTCCCATTTTTAATTCAATCTTGAAGGTAAATTTCCAAAAAATTAAATTTTCTATACTTTGTTATAAGTAAACTACCTTTAAATTAATATATTTTGTATGGATAAAGATTGTTGAACTGTAAGATAATTATTCGCCCGAAACCAATTTTTATTCAAATCGTTTCAGTTAGTTTCAAAAAAATCAATTTTTGCAAAAATCAGTCAATTATTTAACCACTGTTAAATGATTAATAAAAAGAACTTCACAACTTTTTAAAACACAAACGTCTTAACGGATACCCTTTTATAACCAAATCAAACATTTTTTTAAAATATTTAAATTGAAAAATCAGTCATCAGTAAACTATCATTGCAGAATTTTCCCCTCAAAAACAAGTAAACAGCTTTATTTGTCATGTTATTGTCAAACACTCACCAGATATACATTATAAGCAAAATATTTACAGCCATTTTCAAAATAATTTGAATTTAAGAAAATCACTCATCACTAATAGACCATTATTGAATTTTTACCCAAAACGAAGGATACAGGGTTACTTGTCATGTCAAACATTCCCAAGATCCTCATTTGGAACCAAATCGTTAGAACCGTTTGTAAAATACTATTTAAAGATTTGAAAAATTAATCATCAGAAAACTACCCATAAATGAGTTTTAACCTCAAAAACAAGTATTATTATTATTAGTACTGCTTCTTACTACCCGTTCGGGTTATACGCACTTACGCTAATGTGTAATGGTAGGGTGATTGTGAGATTAAATGGAAGACCTACAGTTTAACGTGGGATCCGAACCACGGTGGAGGCCTGGCATTCCACACATTCACAAGTTGTGATTAATACATGTCTTGTCAGAGGTTAAGGAAGGGTTTGGCAATCAGATAAATCTGTGCTGGGACCGAGGATTGAACCATGTACCCCCAGTACATGAGTCCAACACCTTACACCTAGACAACCAAGTCACACTCAAAAACAAGTAAACATTGCTGTTTGCTAAGTAAAACATCACCAAGATTCCCATTTGGAACCAAATCGTTATATCCATTAACACCATATTTCAAGTTTTAGAAAAATCAGTCATCAGTAAATTACCCTTCAACGAATATTTGCCCAGAAACGTATTATATTATAGTGCTATTTGTAATGTCAAACAAATCCTAGATATCCATTTTAAACAATATCGTTAGAGCTAATTTCGAAAAATTTGGGACAAAAAAAATTACTCATCAGTAAGCTACCAATAATTTAGGGATCAGGATAAAAATTGTTTTGTGGTATTGCTCTATAGATAGCTATCAAATTTGAGCAAAATCCGTCAAACCATTTTGGATCCGTTTTCAGGGACAGGCAGAGAAAGAGAGACATGAGGACAGAGAGAATATGCTAAAATCCACTTTTTTGGGTTCATGTTCACATAAAAGGTAAAAACTCATCATAATTTCTCGATGGATCACAATACTTTATCATCTATTGATATTTGAAAGCTAAAAGAGTGTAACAAGTACTAAAGTTCGTCCGGACAAAATACAGGTGTAATTGTCCATGCAAGTAAAAGGAACAAGGACAATAATTTTGATACTTCAAACGACGCTGTTTTCTCACATAAAAATATCGAAAGAAATAGTAGCTAAGTGCTGTTATTTGAACAATATAAAAAGAATTATACACAAGTAAAATACTTCCATTTTCTATTCTTTTTTAGACATAGATCCGTCACCAATAACCTAGTTGACTACTAATAGTAGTAATAATGAACAGAATACCAAACCACAAGGAAGAAAGAAAACTCGTCGTGAAATTTCTTCTTTGTATCGCGTTTTCTTTGATACGAAGGAAAGGGGAGGTGGTGGGGGTAATATAATGGTTCTTTTTGGACGCGAATGGACGCGTATATTATTCACGAATCAATCTCAACCAAACTAATGTTTCATACAAGATTAAATATAGATCATTACTGTCTTGATGATAGAATAGAATAGAATAGAATTTGATTGACGACTAGTAAAATGAGTATATTTATGTGTGTGTGTGTGTGTGTATGTGTGTGTACGACGCCACTTGAGAAATTATTAGAGATGACAAAATATGATCGCAATTATTTACATGCCACTTGGTCTTAGTAAAAAAATGTTCACTGTGTGCCAACTAATTAAATACTGACAAGCTTAGAACTCACACAAATACCATAGATTATTTATACATTTTACTAAAAAATCAATTTATAAATTTTAGAATACTAACAACAAAAAGAAAGCGGGCTTCTGTACTCTATCTATACGTTGGAGTTTAGGTAACAACTAGCAGAATTTTTTTATTGCAAACATTGGCTGGACTAATGTCCACTTACTCGGAAATAATTATTATTTGCTTGTTAATACTATATTACAATTATATTAAAAGTGTTAATATTCATTTCAAGCTTCCCCAAGCTTTACTTTATAATTGGATTTTTCGTAACTTACTGAAAGAACAAAAAATATATGTAAAGCTACTATATATTTTTTGTTTTGTGGTTGTGGCAACAAGAGATATTGTACACATTTTTTTAATATCCATTACTGTTTGTAGGCTGTGACCTAGGTCACTTTTTTATTCAAGTCATTTATTTTCCATTACCGGCTTGCTAGGCCTGTCACAGCTTTATAAGCCTTATAATCTATCTTAAGACTAGGACAGGCACAACATCCAGTCCCCGGACGTTAATTCATCACTACTGTGAAAGGCTAAACCCACATTTAATCAATGATAGGTTGTTCGGCAATGCAGGGAATCAAACTCAGGACATTTCTCTCAGTAGACAGACACGCTACCAACTGAGCTAAGGTGTCAAACATTATATATAAATATAAATATACATATAAATATTATATACATAAAATAATAAACTAGAAAGTAGACTATTATATTTACACTTGTATCTTGCTATAATTGGCCACCAAAACAAATAAATATATTTTTACGGGCCTAGTTTATATAAAGAGCCACACAAAATAGTATTTTCAAAATAAAACGTTTTAATTTTGAAAAATACATGCGCATGAACGTAGGTGAGTACAGTCTGTATCACGTAATCAACCATCCTCATTTCAGGAATGGTTCACCATCTTAATTTGTGAAGAGGATGCGACCTTTTAGAATCTTTCGTTTGTAAAGCATTTTTAAGTTAATCACAAATGCCGCTTCCACGAAAAAACCCATACAAATGACTAATTTTTATTAGTTAGTGTTTCAATTATGTAAAAACGGTTAAAATGGTAACATAATTAAAAATAAGTTGATTGTATGAATGCTTTGACTACCAAAAGTGAAAAAAATTAACATATGGTCTTGCAGATCATATGGCTTGGCGGATGGATACATGGTGAATTTGATAGCTTTTACTTTACACCAATCTTATTATGAACTAGATAGCTGTTGCCCGCGGCTTTGCTCGCGTAGAAGTTGATTATATACAAATACGAAAATATACATATGTATTTACAGATTAATTTAAAATATTACGTTACGTTGATGACCATAACTTGACCTCAGATAAAAAATAATGCAAGTCCGATACAAACTTTCACCCCCTTTTTCATCCCTTATTAAATAAAATTTCCAAAATTCCTGAAACACGTATTTATTTGTTTTACGTCAATAACCGAAATACAAAATTTTGTTTATGTAACTTTCAAAATGACGGACTTTCATACATATTATCATACCCTATTTTGACCCCTTTGGGGTGGAATTTTCTAAAATCCTTTCTTAGTGGGTGCCTACATAACAAAATGAATATACAGTCCGAATTTCATGCTTGTAGCCTTGATAGTTTGCGCTCGGCGATGATGAATCAGTCAGTCAGTCAGGACATGTTATTTTATAAGTATAGATTAAATGGACTCTATTTGTTATATCCGTGAGTATTCCTTTCGTTTCTGATACTCTAACCGTATGGACAAAGGCAGTAGTTCACAAACCCAGGGTCACAACCAAAATGGGGGTCGCGGTAAAGTCTAGATTTTTTTTTATCAAAAATTATAAAATGTTACAATTACAAACTCTACTAAACTGGAGTATTATTAAGAATAGCTACAATAGTAAGAACAACATTGTTGAAATGAAAGTGTTTTTTAAAAAAAACATTTACCTACTCTCTCTTAGCAAAAATGTGGACACATTTACTTTTTATTATAACTTCCTCATAACCCGAACGGCTATTGAGACGAGGTTGAAAAAGAAAAATATCAAGAAAATGCCTTTACAATTATTTTTTGTTGATATATTTGACTTTCCCTTTCTAAACATACATATTCCATTAGCGCACAGCTTACAAACTAACTTAACCTATCGCAGTATGCTTAATAGTACACAGTAATCTCTAGTGATAATATAGTTTCTAATTAATAGATAAAAGACAAACCCAATATAATTAGGAAATATAATTATCAGGCCCCCACCTCCACAATCGAACCAGGGTTACTTGGATCCCTTTATGTCGACAACAGCTATCAGTTATCACTTATCAATGAGGACACCAGAGTATTTTGTCTAGTAGCACCTGAACATTCTAATATTTAATGAAGTAATTAGATGTTTTCCTGTTTAGTTTTAATGACTAAATCTACGGGATAGAGATGATAAAGGTGGTTTAGATATAGGCCCTAGTGCATTCAAATAAGCATAAAATGAAACTAGACAAATCACAGAAATGTAGGAAGCCCATCCTAGGACATCAAATCGATATTCGAACCTAACCCTCTCCCTCATTGTTAATCCAGTATATTGCTAGATTAACGCCTTATATCTGTGACCACCGATGTGGATTTGAAGCTCTTGAAGGTGCCATTTTTTAAAACACAGGGCTATCTAAACGAGCCACTTACAAACCAACCATCACCGCGCTGTAGGTGTCAACACATCTGGCTACAAGCCTATGGGTCCCGAGTTCGATTTCTGGTTGGCACTTTGGGTATTTTTCATTTAAGAGGAATGTCTCCAATCATCACCAGGGTACGTTTGATTAGGCTTAAGTTAGGTCAAGACTCACCCCGGCTCCAAAACATCATAATTACTATCATCTCATCGTTGGTACGACATGTAGACAACCTCCCAATGTGTACCCTGCGCAACGTTCTGTGACACCAGAGCGGCTAATAGTCTACACACGAGACCAAAATTGGACGTCAAAGTCCCTCTCGGTCAAATGCGCCACCATACGATAAAAATAATCTTACAAACCAATTTAACATAGGTCAACAACACCTAACACTTGGTATTTTTTTCTCTTTACTGACTTTTAAACTCTCTGATCCAGGGGTCGGTAACCTTTGTGGACCCAGATTGACTTAGAAACTTATCAAAATTCCCATAAACATCTATAATATTTTATCAACTATACTTTTGTTTTTGTTTGTCTATACATATTATATTTGTTACTTTAATTAAATATTTACTCCAATACTAAAGTCTCTTCCTTTAAAAATGTTATATATATATATAATGTATAATTTCATATTAAACTATTTGTTTTTCTTATATCATTAAAAAATATGACAGAGAAAGATAGTTTTGGCCATTTTAAAATATTTGAAATATTTGCGAGCTTAGTAGAAATCGATTTTTAATGACGATGTGGTTTTATTTCTTGATCGACTGAAAGTTGCCTATAGATAAACCGGTCGATCTCTATCGACCAGTTACCGACCTCTGATCTAATCTATTAGAATGAGGATGGTTATTTTCAAATAAATCTACCATGTCACCTTAAATACATGTTGAAGAGCTTGATAATGATAATTAGCACACCCAAACTTCTAAAACCAGAGATAAGTGTGGAAACCTAATCCCTGATGCTCTTTATATTCTAGCAATACAATTATTTTTAGTTATTTTATTTTCATCATAACATCACCTTAATTTTTTAGTTTACAAAATAGTTCTTATGCTATTATTATTATTATTATTATTATTATCACCGCGTCTTACTACCCGTTCGGGTTATACGCACTTACGCTAATGTGTAATGGTAGGGTGATTGTGAGATGAAATGAAGGACCTACAGTTTAACGTGGAATCCGAACCACGGTGGAGACCTGGCATTCCTCACATTCACAAGATGTCTTGTCAGAGGTGAAGGAAGGGTTTGGTAATCAGATAAATCTTTGCCGGGACCGAGGATTGAACCCCGGCCGCCAGCATAGAAGTCTGACACCTTACCCCTAGACCACCAGGTCACCCTTACGCTATTATTGTCTGAGATTGCTTAGAGGTAAGTTTCAGGACTAGTGTTTGAGCCTCTGTTAGAGGCCATTAAAGGAAATGTCGGCCTTTGAGGAGTAATCAAAAGATTATTCCAAGTATATTAGTGAGGAATTCCTCACTAGACCATCATAGGTGCATCAAGTGTTCGCAAAAACGATCTATAAAATAAATGTTACGATGCACCGAACAGACTATCTCTTTTATCTTAAAATATACATTTATTAAAAACTCGTAACTTTTGTGAAACGAAATAATAGGTCTAAACATTGTTGTAGAAAAACTACATCAAAGATCATAAATGAAATAATATACACTGTTATATATTTGCTTATAGCTAAGAAACTATTGGTTTATTAAAAATATATTTCATATAAAATATTTTTTCATTTTAATAGTACGACAACTTTTCAATGAAATGGTATTACGTATCTCAAATAGTCGCGAAAAAATGATCAAAGTTGGAAAATTTCTCTCATCTAAAGTACTTTCTAAGTCATTTTCATGAGAATTGCCATATTGTTTATAACGATAAGCATTGTTTTGATATAGAGTTTAATCAAAATCGTTAGAGTGAATTTCGAGAATTTTTTTTTCTTTTCTCTTTTTGCCCTTCAGTAAACTACCCTTAAATTTAGGGTTGGATATCTAATTCTGAAAGCCCCATGGGGGAACCTTATGGAAACCCTAGATATATAGTTTTAGCCCAATAGGTAAAATAGTCTTCGCTATAGTCTGAGGTACGGACAGACAACATTTCGAAAACCACTTTTTTGGTTTCAGGGGATCATTTATCAAAATCTCTCGTTCGATTTTTTGATGATCACAATAATTTTTCTTCGAGGTTTCGAGGAAAAAAAAACCCAACAAATTTACTTGATGATATCAGAAAATATGTTGATGTGTAAAATACAGAATCCAACCCTCTACAGTGCTAATTTGAAATAAATTATCAACTAATTTTTAGTAGAAAAGATATTTTCAGAGTTAAATGTGTACCAAAATTAACTGAAATGATGACTAAAACATGTATAAAAAAATTACATCTTCGAATCAAATATTCACTTCGATGTATTGCAAGTTTTTTCCTTGTCATTTTTATACATTTTATTCAGATTGATGTGAAAAGAAAGAAGGGTACTGTATAATAAATAAAAATAGTTTATTTCCTAGAAGAAAATAAAAAAACGTGCGTGTATTTATTTTATTTGTATATTTTGTTTGTTTGCGTGATCTCCCCTCTCACCCCCCCTCCCCCCCCCCCCCC
>CABFVZ010002775.1:0-84507 GCA_902151445.1 Timema monikensis
ATGGCTGCATACAGGCTGCTTGTTCATGGCTGCATACAGGCTGCTTGTTCATGACTGCATACAGGCTGCTTGTTCATGGCTGCATACATGCTGCTTGTTCATGACTGCATACAGGGTACCCGAATCACGGGCGTGAAGCTGAGATATCTTCTGTAGTAGATTGTTAAGAAGATTAGTTAAACAAGTGGGTTAGTAGCACCTTTGTCACTGCTAGTCTTAAGACTACTATTACTACCAGCCTACTAGACATTAGTAACCTTAAGAAGGTTAGGTAATCTTTTAAGTTGATCTTTTGATAAAGCCTAGAGTTTTTACGTGCAGAAACGTGTTAGTTTCCCTACAAGCAATGATGGTGAATGTCAAAACAAATAGTACTTGTAAATTTGAAAATACATAATTAACAAATAACTTTAAAACATACCGTTGTTACTGAGGTAATGAGTGAAGATGGATGTAAAGATCTGATCTAGTTGCACCAAGTGGATACTGAGGTAATGAGTGAAGATGGATGTAAAGAGCTGATCTAGTTGCACCAAGTGGATACTGAGGTAATGAGTGAAGATGGATGTAAAGAGCTGATCTAGTTGCACCAAGTGGATACTGAGGTAATGAGTGAAGATGGATGTAAAGAGCTGATCTAGTTGCACCAAGTGGATACTGAGGTAATGAGTGAAGATGGATGTAAAGAGCTATTTTTGAAAATTCATTTTTTTTAAATGAGACTAACAATTTTGTTTAAAAGGTTGTGTTTTTTTGCTCGGGAGTGGGGCCGGGGGAGGGGTTGACATGAAAAAACTCCATAATTGATTTTCGTGTTAAGATTTGTAAGATAATAATTTATTTCAAACGGATTTTTAAAATATTTATAATATTTAAAAAATGCTACCAACAATTTTTTGTTAGGTTTATTTTACAACATAAATAATAATATATTTATTTATTTGAATATTAATTTAATAGTACTGATGATTTATTTGTGAAAAAAATAGAAATCTTTGAAAATAGATCTAACGATTTTGTTCAATATTGGTATCTGGAGACAATTTTTCATGATAACAAAACTGTATATTTATTTTTCTAAAATAAATTAATATAAATGTTGTCACTTATGACATTTAAATATTTTATAACTTTTCGAAAATTGCCTTTAAAATGCAGTTTAAAGTTGGTATTTGCGAATTGTTTATTTATACAGAAAAAAAATTTAAAGTTAGTTTACAAAATTTTTTTTAAAAAATAAAATAATAATAATTTGAATTATTTTGTTTAAAATATGTAATTGTATTAAGAGTGTTTTTTGGTATTAAAAAGAGAAACTGTTGTTTTGTTTTTTTCAGTAGAAAACTTACTTAAGCATAGTTTTTTAGACACCTATTTTTGAAAAATAAAATCAAAACCTTAATATAGCCAATATATATAAATATGTATATATATATACATACACACACACACACAACATATTAGAAAGTTTGTACGATTATTATAATTATAAGACTTGAAATGCAAGTATTTTATCAAATAGATTTATTTCTCTTTCCACTTAGCGTGAACCATATTTTGCAATAACAAACCACTTGTGAAATAACAGGAGTATTCCGGATTTCTTGATTGATTTTTACAATTGTAAACTTTAATTACAAATGGAACATTTCTGGCTAGTGCTCGTATATTTTGGCTAGTCTCGTTATAGCTGAGTAAGCTTCTGAAGGAAAATCACGCAGCGATGAGCATCAACCCAATTGAAGCCAACATACCTGAGAATACATCAAACGACTGTAAAATGTTTAACGCACGTTTGAATGAAACATCACGGGCTGACATCGCCAGATTTATGTCTGCGTGTATGTCGTTAACTGGAAACCAGGCATAGGTTTAGGCCCATAACGAGTATTGAAAACGAAATTGAGATGTCCAGTTGTGGTTTGTTCGGTGATTTATGACGACTGTCAGAACTCACGCTTCTGATTGGCAGCGTATATCTCCTAGACTGAGCTGTTACCAGTAAACTATCTCCTCTCCTTATCTGGCACACTTTTTACATCTTTTACAAGTTTAGAACTTTCGTCGGTCTAGACTTCAGACATGGCCAACATGTTTATTTATTTTCATTTGAGGGTAAAAACACTCGAGCATATGTTTGGCTAGGCTCAATTAATATGTTTACGTACGAAATGCAAGTAAATTGCCTAAAGTGTTTCGCGTTATACATTTTCATATCCATGCGGGAAGGTGGAATTTACAGGGATTGTACTCGCATTTGGGAGTATAGAGAATGGTAAACCAATTATGAATCTGCATCAGGCTGAAATATGAACCGCAACCTCCCACTCCCAACAAACCAGGCCAAACGAGCCTGACACCTTTGTCCCGCGTCCACCTGTATTGTTTGTTTTAAATCTAAGTAGAACCATCCGATATATTGATGTATTACCAACACTTGCGAGACTATTTCTACCGAGAGGTGAGTTACTGATTGCTAGTGACAGGTAGGTCTTATTAATGCGTGATTATAAATATCTTTAAGGTCTTAAGCTCAGTCAATAGGTAGTTTTTGCTTACACAAAATCATGGAATTTTGATATTTGAAACACATAGTTGTTTCTAAGATCTTTTATGGTTTTATTTAGATCTCCAATTGAAGTCTTAGCCACATTGTACTATTATTATGTAGCTTAATAAAATAACTAATTTTTCCAGTAATTTTAATGTGGAGCCCGGCTTCAATATGTTTCAAAGAGCAATTTCGTTGTTAGATTATTATTATTATTATTATTATTGGCTCACAGACTTAATGAAGTAATAATACTAGATTGACTAATATGACAATCTATGAAATTGGCCAGACACGGGTTTTCGATTATTAGATAACATATAAAATGTAATAGATTTAAGGACATAAATTAAGTGTTAGAATTATGTTAGTTGTAAGAATAGACTCAAAAGGAATGAAATGTATTTGTTACATATTTACACTATTACATGTATGTACAACATGTTTAGTGAGGCACCAACTGAGAAGCACATTGTGCTTAGCTGGAACATGTTTAATTATCAAAAACATGTTCTCCGGATACAATAAAAAAAAGTATTATTAGCACCGCGTCTTACTACCCATTCGGGTTGTACGCACTTACACTAATATGTAATGGAAGGGTGATTGTGAGATTAAATGGAGGACCTACAGTTTAATATGGGATCCGAACCACGGTAGAGGCCTGGCATTCCACACATTCACAAGTTGTGATTAATACATGTCTTGTCAGAGGTGAAGGAAGGGTTTGGCAATCAGATAAATCTGTGCCGGGACCGAGGATTGAACCCCGGACCCCAGCACAGAGGTCCGATACCTTACCCCTAGACCACCAGGTCACCTAAAGCAATTCTTGTTGAACAATTTAGTAGCTACTAAGTGTTTAGTGGAAGAATATCTGTCCATTATATCAACACATATATAGTCACACACTTCCTTAGCTTCCGACATGAGTGCCTTTGATGGATTCTCACAGTACTTTGAGTCTCTCAATTCTAAAATAGCAGTTTTGAAATTTGTTTTATATTCATTAACTTTAAACACAATAATTTCTCGAGATTGCATTTGTTTGTAAATTATTTCAACATGAGGCATAATCTGATGAAAGAGCTCTAACAAAAACTTGAAATTATCATCACTCAGGTATTTTAAAATTCCTGTTGCTTCTGCAATGGTTTGATCTGAATTTTATGTTGACTGAATTTCAGTGAGGCAGTTTTTTAAAGGTTACAAATTTTCATGAACTCTGTTTATGGTCCGTATGTTGAAATTCCACCTTGTAGAGGATGAACGTGGAATGGTGACGTCCATATGTTTCTTGAGAATGGACACACGTTGTGGTGATCTTGAGAAGAATTTTGGAATAGCCAGAATGTTAGGCGTTTCGTGTAATACTTGCTGCATTTCTCATTATTATATTAAGATGATGTGCATAACAGTGAATGAAATGTGCATGACTAAAAAACTGCTTTTATTTTTGCTTGAACTTCTGCTTTTTTGCCTTTCATGACATTTGCACCATCAAATGCCAGAGCTATCAGTTTTTGTCCATTTCCTTGAAGGATTATATCCAATTGTTCTAAAATATGTTTTAATATGCCATCTGCAGTTTGATTTTCTGGAATAAAGAATCCCCAAAAATGCTCAAATATTTCTCCATTCAATACGTACCGTAGAACAAGAACCATTTGAGTGTGTTCCGAAACATATGTTGTGTCATCAGCCATGACAGCTACAAAGGAAGCTTTTATAATTTCCGTCCTTATCTCCTCATGGTATAATTGTAGCAGGCAGTCAAGTGTCACATTCTGAATGGTCTTAGAAACACCTTTGAAGACTGCACTGGTTTATAAGTGATTCTTTAAATCTGAATCTAATTTAGATAAAGAATTTACTAATCCTCTAAATACCACTGGATTTACTGAATCGTCTTTTTCATCATGGTTATGTAAGGAAGTTTCAAAGTTTCCACTAAAGAAAATGCAGTCTATTATTTTGGACAAAATTTCCAAGGTTCTTTTTAACTTTTATATTATGCTCATTGATTGAAAGTCTGTATGCCTCACTAAGGTTCTCCTTAATACTTACGGTTCCTAAAAGTGACAGTGAAACAACATTATTAACGTGCTTCTTTGACTTCTCATGCTTTTCAGTTTTTTCTTTTATTTTGTTTATATTTCTAAAATCATCTTTTGTCCACGATACATCACCTCCAAGCAGCAAACACGAGAAGCAAAGCGGTGCATTTTTTACTTCACAGCCGCAAAGACAACTTTTCCGTTGGTACCATTCAGAATTAAAGCTACGAATATATTTCTTCTTGTTGCTTTTTCCTGGCTGAGATATTAGAATATCAGGTGTTGAACGACCTCTTTTCTTGACTGTAACTTTCTCATGGAGAGATAGCTGTGAAAACTTAAGCTGCTGAAGTTCACTTACAGTCACAGAACTTATTTCTTGGAGATGCAAGGCCATGGTTAAAGTTTTCTGTTAAATAAAATAACAGAAAAAAAAATTAATCAAATAGAATAGCTGGAAGCAGAATTATAATCTAACTCTACACTCTTCTACACTTTATCATTTCAAGTTGAAATTTTTCCTATAATTTCTCCTTGCATTTTAATTAGATATTTTTCCTTGATCATCCTCACATCGATAGAATATTCACCAGGTTTTAACAATTTGGAGATTACTACTTACCTTTATTAATGATTATCATAGTGATAGAGTTGCTAAAAATTGTCTGGATAAATATCCTATAGAATAAAATAAATGGTAGATACGGTGCACTGCACAGACTTTCTCACCTTCATCTTAAAATAGAGAGATTTATTAAAAACTGGTAAAATTTGTAAAACAAAATAATATACACTCTTGCGGAAACATTCCACCAAATAGCATAAATGTATTAGTATACACTGTTACAGAAACATCGAGAAAAGAGGAGCAGTTCTGTTCACCAAAGGGCAATAACAATCACATATTTATAAGTATTCCATAAATTGTATATGTTTGCTTATTGCTCAGAAACTCTTGGTTTTATAAAAATATATCCCAGACTGATACATTATTAATTTTAACAGTAATACAACTTGACAATGATAACATATTTTGTATCTCAAATATTTTCGGAGATATGATCGAGATTTGAAATTTCTGCTTAAAGTCCCTTAAAGTCAATTTCGTGGGAAAACGAGAGTTGCCATATTGTTTGTCAGGTTAAACAATTCCCAGATAAAAAAAATTCAAGAAAAATCGTTAAATCGGATTTCAAGAACAACAATTTTATCTCCTTTTGCCCTTCAGAACGCTACCCTTAGTTTTATGGTTGGATGTTTAGTTCTGTAAACCCTTGGGGGAACCCTATGAAAACCCTTGGGGAAACCCTATGAAAACCCTTGGGGAAACCCTATGAAAACCCTTGGGGGGGACCCTATAAAAACCCTTGGGGGGACCCTATGAAAACCCCAGATACAAAATTTTAGCTCGAACGGTAAAATCGTTTCGGCTCTAGGAAGAGCTGTAAACAGACGGACGGCAACATAAAAACAAGTTTTTTGGTTTCAGTGGGCCATGAATCGTCGACATTTATCAAAATCTTGAGTTCGATTTTTTTGACGATCACAATTCTTCTCCCTCCTAGGAGTCAAGAAAAATAAATAACTGAATTGCAATCCGCTAAGCGTTTCTAGAGATCTAGGCAACATACATGCAAAGTTACATACAGATAGACACTCTGTTTTTATTAGTAGAGATACTTTTAGGATGCATTTAATTAGTTTTCTTTTATGATTTATTATTTATATATTTTTTCCGTTTTAAAAAATCAAAGAAAAAGGATGATTTCAAATATTTGTAGATATCATAGAATGCTAGTTTTCAAATGCAATCATTTGCTATTGTCTATCAAACAAATTAGTACTAATTACTTTCTAAGCTTTTATTTGAACAAAAAATATTCTCTCAATGCTTGAAATTATTATTTTTCCTTAGTATTATTCTCTTGAGGGGATGAAAAAAGGTGACGTTTGGAGCTATTGGGAAGAGAATACATGGCATTGTCTTGCCCAGACTGATGACATCTGAGCTCTTCTCCGGGATCGCACTCACATTTTAGTCTTAGTTCAGATTCGAACCCTGACCTGCTTGGCACACGAGAATACAAGTGTAGACGTCACTGACGTCCTTGTCTCCATGACCACCATTGCGAGTAAATAGGTCTACTACTTGATCTATTTGTTGAGTGTTTACATGTTGGTAAGCATTAAAAGCTGTTCTAGGCCCAGCTCGAACGACTAATAACATGACTGGTTGATCTTAGAGTGGAGACTGTTAATTAGCTGATCCCCCACCCTCGGGCGGTAGACTAAATAATGTGTTTTACGATATTTAATATAGTATTTTTGTGTAAACATGTATACACAGTATAATAATAATAATAATAATAATAATAATAATAATAATAATAATAATGACGTGTATGTGCTACATGAGCTATGGCCAAGTTTCTGGAGATATTAATTAGCCAGTACTAATGTACTAATGTATCGTCCTCCAGGGGACGACCAAATGTACTAATCGTACATCCTTTCCGTGGAAGCTCTTTCCATGTCCCGATGAGATTATAGACCCAATGAAGATCTTAACCTATCTTAAGCCTAATTAACCAAACTCCAGTGACCATGTGAATAAACATGAGAAAATCCACCAGTACCAGCCAGGAATAAAACCCGGGACCTCTAGGTTAGCAGCCAGGGCCTCTGACTACTCTACGAGCCTGGTTATGTACACTGATTAATGAGTTTAATCGCTTTAGTGTACATTTCCGGTAGGTTTAATAGTATTACTATTATTACTTTGAACAAGTTATCAACATGGATAGGCCTACTTTTGAAAATGTTACTCGTATTATGACATCATTATTATCAGTTTGTATAGCCTGGTTAAAGTTTCAAGACTTGGTCCCAGAATATTAGTTTTGCCTTCAATTCCTGGAGAGGGTCTATCCTTTAATTACTTAAGGTTTTTTTTCATTATTTTCAAACTTCCCTCCCCCCACGTAAGCGATCGTAAGAGTTTCCTTCACCCCTTCCCCTCCTGTATCTTTGGTAATTTTTTATAATTTGATGAATTGGATTATTTTAACTATTTTATTATTATTATTATTATTATTATTACTATAGCGAAAAGTCAGCTATCATATTTATTGTAATTAACTATTTATGCACAAAATATGAGGTCTAGAATAAAATTATTTCTATAAAACAGTGTATATTAGTGATTAAGTGTGATTAATCAATCAATAAAAATGAAACAATTCATAATTTTCTAGAAAAATATATTTTTTTAAATTATGCTTCACCCTAAATATTGATTAAAAAAAATCTCACATAATCTGGATTCATTCATTCATTCCCCCTCGTATAAAACGTAAGAAAATACTGGTCACTCCCCTTCCCCAAAAACCATTACTAAATTTAAGGACTATCCCTGCCCTCTGGTGTTTTAAATTTAATTTCAACTTTATTCTAAATACCAAAATAACTATCGAATTGTATTTTCCTTAAAACCATGTTAGTATGGATCCTTGATAGGCTTTGGAAGCATTAAAATATAACAAAAACCTCACCAATATCACAATACTCACGATACATAAAGGAAAATGATAAATTTATGCTTGCGTGTGTAAGTGTAATATATAGAATATAGCTTCACTTGAGAGATGTATTATTACTATAGCTTCACTCGAGAGATGTATTATTAATCTTATTAATTATATTCAACTATAGTATCAGCCAAAAGGTGTATTAGTTGCCTTATTTATGATATTCAACTATTATATCTTCACTCATTTTACAATTCTGTACGTCCCCATATTTATCTGTCTGTCTATCCGTAATCAAGTTTTGGACACTACGGGTTGGTCGGATATTTAAAAAATGGCTTTAGCGATTTGTTTCAAAATGGGCACTTGTTATGTTTTTTACATTAAAATAATTATCTATTTGTTTTTCTTTAAAAAAAATACATTCTACTATAGTTTACTAATGATTGATTTTTGTAAAATTAGTTTTTTTAAATAGCACTAATGACTTTGCCCAAAATTGGTGTTGGGGGGCTATTTTACATAATCAATAATAACTATTGTTCGGTTTTCAAAAATAAATTAATTTAAAGGTAGCTTAATTACGATAAATGATCGAAAATTTGATTTTTTTAATTGGCCTTGAATATTTAGTTTTAAATGGTTACCTGGAAATAGTTTTAAATAAGAATAAGTTTTTATCTATCACATTACAAATAATTTTGGGGTACCGATAGTTAACAAACAAATTATTTTTGAAAATTTAAAACATATTAGAAATATTTGAATAGTTTGGTTTAAAATTTAGATGTAAGGAGTGTTTATTGCAATTAACGAGATTGTGTGTGTTAATTTATTAAGAAAACTTACTTTAGGATATTATACTGAAAACCCTTTTTTGAAAATGTTAATATATAAACTCACTATGTTTTTGTTACTTATGGAAGCTAGACCCCACAGAAATTCAATATGTTCATCTTTTATTTTTCAAAGCTAAATTACTATAAAATTTCCTACTGTATCAACTAAATTAAAGTGGAGGATATTTAAGTTGAGCCCAAATTTTACCTCATTGATACTATAATTTTAAAGAAAAACCAACCACCTAATTGTAAATAAAAGCGCTTTTAAAACATAGCTAAAAGTTCCACCAAGTTCAAAGCGTTGTGTTAGTAATTGCGATAGAGCACGCCGATGTCAAGATCATAGTCTCTACTTACCACTGTCAGAGAGGTCGGGTCTCAAATCCCAGCTAGATGTGTTGAGGGGTGTGTTTTCTTGATGATTTACTACTGTTATTTCATGCAAATACCAACAAAATATTTTAAACTTAACCTTTTCAGCCCTTAATATTTATTTGGAGTAGTATTTTTACCTGCCTGCCTAATTTCAATTTTCTACCACATTGATAAGTAAAGTAGTTGTTAAATATCAGTTTTTGAAATTTTAAACAACCCATTTTCTCCACGTCACTCTTAGAAACCTCTCTACCTGTCGGTCGAATTTCAATTTTCTACCAAAGTGTGGACCCATTTTTAGATTTCCCAATTTTTAGATTTTTCCTACTTTTTGTTACTTCGGTATAAACGTTTGGTATAAGTGTCTACACACAGGCCAAGTAATATCAAGAGTTTTTAAAATATTTGTCATGGAAATGGTGACTTGATGATAAACTTTTTAAATGAAGAGAATAAGTTGTCATTAAACTACATGTTGCTCATTACAAGTATTCAAGAACTGTTGATATTACTGCAGCTATGTAGGAAATCAAACTAAACAGTTTACCTGAAGCAACATTTTATTTATTGCGCCAAAACCAGTGTGTTGTTATAAGAACTTCTAAACACTAGCCTTTGATGGTGTCCCTTTAAACCCACCTGAGACGTTCCCTGGGAATATTTAACCAACAAAGACATTGGTTCTATTCCAGCGCGAGGTGTATTAAACCATCTTAACCTGATCATTGTTAGAATTTTCTACGGAGCAAACAATTACTAAAAAACCGGTGCTGTAGGCGCGATACATAAGTTTAAAATTAGGAAATATGGAATATTAGACCCGGATATGGCTATCCCGTTATCTCTAATTTATAGACTAGTTTATTAGATGTATCTTGGACACGGATAAAGCTATCCAGTCATTTCTAATTTATAGATTATAATAGATTTATTTGTGCATCAATGTAATATTAATGTACACATGCATTAATATGAGCAGTTTTTTTTCTTTTCACCTCGTCTTACCGCATGTCCGGGCTATCCGCATGGCCTAAGAGTGATAATGGTAGGATTTAAGAGTAAATGTACTAGCATTTGAATATAGAGAGAGTGAAAGGCCATTTAAGATAAAACCTCAACACATCCGTCCGGGATTCATCACTTTCCATTAAAGAAATAGATAAGACTGAAGACTCTATCCACGTGTGCACCAGTGTGAAGCTGATCAAATAAATAAAATAATAATTTATATTTATATTATATTATATATTTATATTTAAATTATATATATCATCTAAGAATCTACGTTACTTTTCCCCAAAACACACACTATATGTATATAGTGAGTGCTTTGAAAAAAAGTAACGTAGATTCTTAGATGATCCGTCACTGACCTGACTTTGAAGGTTTTTGAAGACGTCTACGCAATTGGAGAGTTTCGGACAAAATTGATTATTTATTTTATCAGGTTAAGTGCGTTACGGCAGCCATTAATTTGCTTGACCATTTCCTGAAACGTAAGTCCCAAAGAATGAGCCACGCAATGCACGAAGACAGCTCTCGGTTATTCCCTCTTCATTCTGATCTGTACCCCTCTAGAATCTCCTGTCATGCTCTGAGCGCCATCAAAACATTGTTATGTGCAGTTAGTACTGATAAATTGAATCTACGAAGGTCATCCAACATAATATGGAGAAACATCTCAGACTCACTATTCAATGTATCGTTTAGCTTCAGAAACATTTATTCTATATCAAGATTCCCCGTAAAATTTCTGAAGCAGATGGAAACTAGTTCCTGAACATAAGCATCAAATGTCTCGTCCAAGATGATCGCGTAGTATTTTGCATCAGTGATTCGAGAATTCAAAGTACATGTCACGTGATAACTCATGATCTCTTAACTTTTTGTTGCAAGTTTCATGAGAACACCATTTAATTGAATATGGATCCATTGGTTCTCTAAAATTGGGCAGTGTTCAAACCGCAGCTTCAAAAAGATTACAAAGTTACTTGACTCCTCAGTGTGCTCCCAAATCGTGAGTCCTTGGACGGCCAGAAACTTAAGGGATGATAGTATCTTCAACACATTTATTCTGTTTTATTCCTTTTATATTTATCCAGCATTGAAAAGTTTGCACGAAACATTCACGCCAGACTCCATGAAACCCATCTTGAAGAAATATTCTCAGTGACATTCCAATTTTTCACGTTTTTTGAATTTTACAAGCGATTTATTTCCAGTTTTGGAGCTTGATACAATGAAAGTCAGTTCTAATGTTGATGAAAATGTAATGCATTTTTGATTGAATGTTGATTTGTAAATCTTACAGAAAACTGCGACTTTCGATTTTCCATATTCCAACTTTCGTTAAGTTTTAAGCCATTGAGGATGAACATATATTTTATGAAGACTTTGTTTTTATCCTTCAGTAGTTTGTGGTTGAGAAGGAGGCCTAGCAACTGTTGACGTCCGTTCACAAGTTTCACCCTGTGACAACAAAATGGTTTTCGGACTCACCGATGACACTTTTTCACTTCACTTATTCATTTGGATCTTTTTACGTAAAATAACTAATGTTTCTAAATCAATTACTTGTTGATTTTCATCTGACTGGTCCAACGCTAGCAGAATACTCTGGTATGTAGAGATAGCCGGACATAAGTTCTCGTGTGCAGCGTACTCTACTACTAGCGCTCCTGCTGGTGATTTATTTTACTTTACTTTGGAAGGTCATTTTAAAACTAAACGTTATTTTCATCCTTAATCAATTTTGGTTGGGTTTTGCAAAATACATATATATATATATATACACACATTCGTTTCTTTACTCTTAAGTTAGATCTGTAGTTTTCCTACATTTCTCCCCTCACTTTGGGTGAAAAGGTGGAGGGGAGGAGGGCAACACCCTAGATTTTCTTTGAAGGGGCCAAATGGGCTCCAGTACCTTTGTTGGCACCTATGCCTACGTACTTTCAGGAACAGTTCGTTGATGATTTTTGTCAAGTGGAAATTTAAATATGGGATAGTAGCATTGAGCTAGTATATAAGGTTCACAAGTTGTAAAAAAATATTATTTTTCCAAGGTTTTATAATTATATCGCAAATTATAATTAAGTGTATTCATTCTATAACATTAAGAACTCGATAGTTCATTGTCGCACTTACAAAAGTACGCCACTTATCCCTATCTTGAGCTAGTTCTATCCAGTCCACCTCATTACACCCTATCTCTATCTTGAGCTAGTTTTATCCAGTCCACCTCATTACACCTTATCCCTATCTTGAGCTAGTTCTATCCAGTCCACCTCATTACAACTTATCCCTATCTTGAGCTAGTTCTATCCAGTCCACCTCATTACACCTTATCCCTATCTTGAGCTAGTTCTATCCAGTCCACCTCATTACACCCTATCCCTATCTTGAGCTAGTTCTATCCAGTCCACCTCATTACACCCTATCCCTATCTTGAGCTAGTTCTATCCAGTCCACCTCATTACACCCTATCCCTATCTTGAGCTAGTTCTATCCAGTCCACCTCATTACACCCTATCCCTATCTTGAGCTAGTTCTATCCAGTCCACCTCATTACACCCTATCCCTATCTTGAGCTAGTTCTATCCAGTCCACCTCATTACACCCTATCCCTATCTTGAGCTAGTTCTATCCAGTCCACCTCATTACACCCTATCCCTATCTTGAGCTAGTTCTATCCAGTCCACCTCATTACACCCTATCCCTATCTTGAGCTAGTTCTATCCAGTCCACCTCATTACAACTTATCCCTATCTTGAGCTAGTTCTATCCAGTCCACCTCATTACACCTTATCCCTATCTTGAGCTAGTTCTATCCAGTCCACCTCATTACACCTTATCCCTATCTTGAGCTAGTTCTATCCAGTCCACCTCATTACAACTTATCCCTATCTTGAGCTAGTTCTATCCAGTCCACCTCATTACACCTTATCCCTATCTTGAGCTAGTTCTATCCAGTCCACCTCATTACACCTTATCACTATCTTGAGCTAGTTCTATCCAGTCCACCTCATTACACCTAATCCCTATCTTGAGCTAGATCTATCCAATCCACCTCACTACAACTTATCCCTATCTTGAGCTAGATCTATCCAATCCACCTCACTACAACTTATCCCTATCTTGAGCTAGTTCTATCAAGTCCACCTCATTACACCTTATCCCTATCTTGAGCTAGATCTATCCAATCCACCTCACTACAACTTATCCCTATCTTGAGCTAGTTATATCCAGTCTACCTCATTACACCCTATCTCTATCTTGAGCTAGTTCTATCCAGTCCACCTCATTACACCTTATCTTTATCTTGAGCTAGTTCTATCCAGTCCACCTCATTACAACTTATCCCTATCTTGAGGCAGTTCTATCCAGTCCACCTCATTACACCTTATCCCTATCTTGAGCTAGTTCTATCCAGTCCACCTCATTACACCTTATCCCTATCTTGAGCTAGTTCTATCCAGTCCACCTCATTACACCTTATCCCTATCTTGAGCTAGTTCTATCCAGTCCACCTCATTACAACTTATCCCTATCTTGAGGCAGTTCTATCCAGTCCACCTCATTACACCTTATCCCTATCTCGAGGCAGTTCTATCCAGTCCACCTCATTACACCTTATATCTTTCAGGTCCATTCTAATACTATCCTCCCAACTACATTTAGATCTTCTAATTGGTTGATTTCCATTGGGTTTGCCAGTTAGTAAGTACTCTGAACAAGGTTTGCCAGTTAGTAAGTACTCTGAACAAGGTTTGCCAGTTAGTAAGTACTCTGAACAAGGTTCTAAATTATCCCTTCGCTCTGCATGTCTTGCCCAGCATAATATACGAGACTTGAATATCTTAACAATGTATTGTGATGAGTACAGGGTAGGTAACGCATCATTGTGTAACAACATCCAGTATCCTCTTTCTTTTTGGACCAAAAATCTTCCTAATCACCTTGTTTTCGAACACCCTAAATTTTATTTAGTCGTGTAAGGTACGAGACCATGTTTCACACCCATAGAGAACCACTGGTCATATTATTGTTGTGTATATTCTGAGTTTTACATTCCTTGAAAGCAGGTGAGACGCCAACAACTTACTGACCGAGTAATAGCAATCATTTCCCGATTGTATTAATGTTTTAATTTCCCATCTAATTTCGTTATTGCTAGTTAAAATTGTTCCTAAATATCTAAACTCGTTAACCCTGTCAAATGATATGTTGTTCGCAGTAATCTCTATTATTATAGTTATAATTATTATTATTATTATTATTATTATTCATATTGATTAAGTTTAGAAGTTAATATTCAATGTAATAGTAGTAACAATACGTTCTTTAATCCCATTCTAGTCTGAAATATATTTGTTACCCCTTGTGTGTATGTACTTTTTTATATAAACTTTCCCGGGTTAACATCATGCGAAAAAATGCTTTAAGTTTTTCATCAAATTATTATCACGCGAAAATATTTATATTATTATTATTATTATTATTATTATTATTATTATTATTATTATTATTATTATTATTATTATTATTATTATTATTATTATTATTATTATTATTATTATTATTATTATTATTATTATTATTATTATTAGCACCGCATCTTACTACCCGTTCGAGTTACACGCACTTACGCTAGTGTGTAATGGTAGGGTGATTGTGAGATGAATTGAAGGACCTACAGTTTAACGTGCGATCCGAACCACGGTGGAGGCCTGGCATTCCACACATTCACAAGTCGTGATTAATTCACGAAAATATTTATAATAATTACACCAAAAATTTTTTGTACCATAGTGAATAGTTAATAAAAGTAGTAGGCCTATTATGGATTTAAGTAAATTCATGTGGTGGTAAAAATCTTACTTTCTACTTACTTTTTGTTTAATTTTGGTTGGATAGCGATAGTAGAATAAAACAGTTTTATAAAAACTATCTGATATCACATAATCGTGGAAAGTTGTTAGCACATGGCTTTGCACATAATTAGTTTAATGACTTCAAACGATTATATCATACCATTTTAAATGTAGAATGTTAAGAGTATTTCTATATCAAAAACAAAATTTCAATTATACAACTATTTTGTAAAAAAACAACTAAAGTTTTCAAGATTTACAACATAACTTAATAGGAGGAAAATATAGACCCATTTGACTACACAAAACTGTAAAACTAATGTGGTACAAATAGATAGCTTAATTTACTCGAAGCTTACATTTATGTCTCACGCGACACCTTCAGGACATTTTAGGCCTAGACAACATCTGTAGCATATAATTGTCTTTAAAAGGTGAAATCTTTATTTTCTTACTAAACAATTATGAATATATGATGTAGGCCTATGTATTTATAATATTTAGAGATTTTATCCACAATTACATTTAAAATAAATAAGGAAGATTCTTACAAAGATTAGAGAAAGAACGTACATCAGTACAAGTAGAGTTCTAACGGTTTGTTTATCTGATCTATTTAACGTGCACTTTCTAAACCCACTGATTATATCAGCGCACGAGAATTTCTATGAGTGAGAATGAAAGGGCCTACCAATTTTGGTGGGAAAGGTATATTCACATTCCTCCCAGGGTTCCTTTACAAGCCACAAACGACTGGGACCAACGGCTTTATTTCCCCTCCGAAGGAAGTTGTGCTACGGATTGTATCATGACCTTGGTTGTGTTTGAACCCCCGAACATCGGGCCCTGAGGCGAGCATTACTCCACGACCACAGAGGTGAACAGTAGAGTTTCATGAAGGACAGTGAAGTGATCTCTCCGTGGGCCAGAGAGAGTAAATGAGTTCGACACATGTTTCTCATTGGGAGACTATTTCCGTTCATTGAGTGCCGCTATACTAACTAGCCTCGAGATATTCTCGTCTGTTTCCGTTCATTGAGTGCCGCTATACTAACTAGCCTCGAGATATTCTCGTCTATTTCCGTTCATTGAGTGCTGCTATACTAACTAGCCTCGAGATATTCTCGTCTACTTCTGATCGTTCTCAAGTCGCAAAGTTGCTATCATGGAGTTGAAAATATCGACATCTATGTTCGGTTTTGTTTGATAGAGCAAAACTCCCAGCTTCCTCTAAACTAAACGATTGAAAGTTTCGCTGCTACATGATTCGAAAATGCGCTCATCGGCCATCTTGAACAGCAGGAGCTTGAAAAGATATGTAGGCTTAACTTATTCAGACTATCCATTTGCCTAATTTTTAAATTTTCTAATTAATTTTCGGATCCCCCTCATTGATGGACACGCAGACTTGTTTGTTGATGACGGTGAAGTCAGGGTATGAATCCCGGCCCAGTGCAGGGGATATATTTCATCACACAAACAAAATACGTTCAAACAAGGCACATAATAAGAACCAATTGATTATATCAGCTTCACTCTTACAAACTAACTTAAACCTCAAACAGACACAGCATCAAGTCCCCCGGTCGTAAATTCGTCACCTTGAAAGGGGAAACCCCAATTTCTCGACCACGCAGGGGAAACGAACCTGGATGCTTTAGTTCAGTGCTACCAATTGAGATAAGGCTTTGGAGTGAAAATTAAAATGCAATATGTTTAAAGTGCTCACACATAACAAGAGGTTCGAAACAAAGTTTTTCTTTCTGGCTTTGGCCTGAGCAAAGTTTTTTTTATTAAGGTGTGGCAGAAGGGAGTGCAAGTATTTTCCAGTTTTTATAAAAATACATTTTTTGGCAAAAATATATCAAATAGTTATCCAGTAGCAACATAGAGTTTAGTTTTCTACAAATGCTAATAGCAACAGATCTTGAATATCTGTCAAGGGTGTCCTGGAATTTTGTCAAAACTTTTTAAATAAGGAGAAAAAGTTTTGACCAAATTCTAGGACACCCTTTACAGATATTCAAGATCTGTTGATATTAGCGTGTGCAGAAAACTAAACTATATATTTCTACTTGAGAAATATTTGATTTATTATGGCCAAAAAAATGTAATGCTATAAAAACTGTAAAATTACTCGTGCTCCCCTCGGTTGATGTTGCAGTTTTATGTCAAAACTTTTTTTAGCCAAAATGAATAGAATATTGCTACCATACAAACATAGAGTTTATTTTCTACATACGGTGATATCAACAGATGTTCAATATCTGTCCGAAGCATAGCATCAGTAGATGACATACTTTTTAAATGAAGAGAAGTTGTCGTTTAAATCTAGGACACCCTCGACAGATATTCAACATCTGAGTATGTCGCCAAGCGAAGAAAATTAGACTAAACGTTGCTACTGGTGAATATTTTTGCCAGAGAAATGTTTTGCTATAAAAACTGTCCTTCTCTCGCGTCCCCTACATTCCCAGTGTCCGTGTTCTCGGGCGGGCTCTCCCTAGTTAATACACGCTACATTTCTCGAACCGTCGTGAGACATATCGCACAGGTTTCGTTATCCGTTTCAGTTTATAAAAATACCTATCACAATAATAGGCACAGCAAGGAACAGCAACAAAATTGTTCACGTCACCCATCTTTGTTATGTTTTCGGGAAAACGAAATAAAAGTTTGAAGGCGTGTCAGGAAATCTCTCTGTGACGTAACAAAGTTATACCAGAAGTTTCGAGCCTAAAGTTGTGCGAACCTGTCCTCAATACAGCTAGGCATAGGCTCTCGATACAAAGTTATCGATAACAATAGTCTACATATCGGTATGGAAATAAGAAGGGCATTTTATCCGAATATTAAGTTTTTTAATATTTTTAATGTACAAACATTTTTGTTATTTTTTCCCTTTATAACCCAAGAATGTTTGTACTTATATAGTATCAATAAACAAAACTTTGAATAAAACTATTATTTTTGCTGTTCCATTACATCACTGATAATCACAACATTGTGATATGTCCGACCTATTTCTAAACAAGTATCGGAACATTTTATTAGAGTGTTATTACTAAGATAAATACAGCAATTAAATCCAAATGATTGTTTATTTTGGTATCAAGGTGTAAGATAACATATGAGTAAAAGTATCGAAACAGAAATATCTACAGTAGTAAATAAATGGTACAGTGCACTGCATAAATTTACTCTCTCTTTAATCTTAACATAGAGACATTTACTAAAAACTCGTAGAGTCTGTGAGACAGACGAAGTAATATACGCTCTTGAAGAACACTCCATAGAAGAGCATACACATAATAATATATACTGTTACAGAAACATCTCTGTCCAACAAAGAGCATAACAATCAATTTCGAGTTTCTAATTAGGCCTACTCCTTAATAAATATGTTTGTTTATAGTTTAGAAACAGATTGGTTTTATAAACACATGTTCCAGGTTAAAATATTTTTATTTTTAATAGTAGGTAAGCTATTTAGTATCTCAAATAATAGTGAAAATATAACAAAAATTAGAAAATTCCTCTCCTTTGAGGTGCCGTAAAAGTCATAATCTTGGAAAAGTTAGAGCTGCCGTTTGTTTTAAATGTTTAACAATGTCTAGATACCAAATTTAATGAAAATATTTAAAGCGGATTTTAGAAAATCAATTTTTTCTCTCTTTGTCCCTCAGTAAACTACCTTTAAATTTAGGGTTGGATATCTAATTACGATAACCCACCAGGGGGAACTTATGTAAACCCTAGATACCAAGTTTTAGCCTAATTTAGCCCGAAATACAGACAAAGTCACAAAAAACACTATCGATTTCAGGGAGTCAGGAAACAGTGACAAAAACCACTTTCTGTCACTGCTTCTTTTTTAGCGCTATTTGTTCGTTTCTAGATAGTAAACTGAACTTTAGTTAGGACTTACATCACTTTTTAAAAGGTTAAACAGCGTGAATATGTTGGCCTCTTGATTTCAATAAATTGTGAAATTAAAATATTTTAAATATTATGATAAAACAACATTTTACTTCCATAGCTGGATGCACTGTTATTTGCTTCAAGTAACTGTAAGCTCGCCCCCCCAACCAGGTTATGAAACCAATTCGTGTGCTGCCAACATATACAAGGTCATATCGTCCGTTAGAAAGTTAGGAACATTTACAAAAGTACATTTTTAGTAAACTGCCCTTAAATAAGTTTTCCTCATAAAACAAACATATTATTTTGTTTATCATAATATATAAACAAAATTGTTCAAGCTATCTTTAAACAATTTCAAATTTTCAAGTATCAGTGATTACTAAACTACCCTCAAATAATTTATGTTTGTAAAAATAAAAATATGTTCTTATTTATCCTGCTACACTAGACACCCATTTTGAAATTATATATAAAATATCATTTTATAATTATGTACTTGTACTTTCTAAAATATGTGAACCCCCTTGAAAGTATTTATTTACATTATCATTTATTATGAAAAAAAATACCCAGATAGCAATTTTGAACAAAATCTTTAGCCAATTTCCAAACAATTAAAATTTTTCAAAGATCGGTCAGCTATCATTAATTTTTTTAAGATAAAGATATAAACATTATTAATCCTGTCAAACACTGCCCGGATATCTATTTTGAACAAAATAGTTAGAAACATTTTAAAAAATTAGCAATCGGTAAACTGGACCTAATTTGAGGATGATAATCAGAATCAAAAACCAACTCTTACTTTTGGGTTCGACAGTTTTCACAATCTCACTACTTTCTCATCGGCCTCTGGGGAATTTATGGTCTACAGTTAGGTCTATATTAGAATCAACTCGACAGTAGTAAGGGTGACCTGGTGGTCTAGGGGTAAGGTGTCAGACTTCTGAGCTAGGGTCCTGGGTTCAATCCTCGGTCCCGGCACAGATTTATCTGATTACCAAACCCTTCCTTCACCTCTGACAAGACATCTTGTGAATCTGTGTAATACCAGGCCTCCACCGTGGTTCGGATCTCACGTTAAACTGTAGGTCCTCCATTTCGTCTCACAATCATTTTACCATTACACATTAGCGTAAGTGCGTATAACCCGAATGGGTAGTAAGACGTGATAATAATAATAATAATTAATAAACTCGACACTAGGTTGTGTTTACACACTTTATCTAAAACATAAATTGTTCCTCTATTAAGTACACAATCATTTTTAAATTCTTCAATAGCTCTTACAACTAAATTATAGTAGTCGATACATATCTCTATATTTTATTAGGAGTCCATGTGTCGATTCCCATGTTGAATGAAACTGAACATTTGTAAGTTTTCGACCCTTGGCGTTGTATTATATTTAGTGGATTTGTGGGTTGTGTGTTGATATAATCACTGTTCATAAAGTACACATATCACAGTGGTACGGTCTCGTAGCTACTCATATATTATTAGCAAGGTGAGGCTCGTGTTCACACTATACTACAACTAGCTCTATATAGACTGCTACTGATACTATGTAAACTTCTACTAGCTCTATATAGACTGCTACTGGTTCTATTTAAACTTCTACTAGCTCTATATAGACTGCTACTGATACTATGTAAACAACTACTAGCTCTATATAGACTGCTACTGGTTCTATGTAAACTTCTACTAGCTCTATATAGACTGCTACTGATACTATGTAAACTTCTACTAGCTCTATATAGACTGCTACTGGTTCTATGTAAACTTCTACTAGCTCTATATAGACTGCTACTGATACTATGTAAACTACCGGCTTTAAATAGAATCCTATTGGCAAATCCTGCTCGGGTGTAGCGCCTGGTTTTATCTTTTTCCCTCCACGCTATTGCGGGTGCATATTACTTCAACCCCCTTAACAGTTCTACCCCTTACATCATGCATTTAATAACCAGGGCCAGGCTTTTTATGATCTAAATATTGTAAAAAATAAACAATACAATGACATACAAGATATTAAAAAACACTTCAAATTTACAAAAAGTGACCAAAAAATACAAACTAAAACTCTGTAAGGATGCACATAGATATATTAGACAAGCCCTTTACAAATTTACTAAGATACCATTCAATGAAACTCTTTCATTAAACATTAAGCAGTAGCTACAGCGCTTCCCCAGGAATGTGGTGGATTTTAGTACCACAAATATAAAGAGTATTACATTATCTCGTCAGTCAGACAATTGTGTGGTGAAAATACCTTTGAGTGAGTACCGTATTCAAAATGTAGAAAACATCGGTACTATTCAACTTGTATCCGAGTGTATCCACACGATAGGCAACATGTATCCGAGTGTCTCCACATGGTAGGCAACATGTATCTTAGCGTCTCCACATGATAGGCAACATGTATCCTAGCGTCTCCACATGATAGGCAACATGTATCCGAATGTCTCCACACGATAGGCAACATGTTTCCGAGTGTCTCCACATGATAGGCGACATGTATCCTAGTGTCTCAACACGATAGGCAACATGTATCCTAGTGTCTCAACACGATAGGCAACATGTATCAGGGTGTCTCCACACGATAGGCAACATGTATCAGGGTGTCTCCACACGATGGGCAACATGTATCTGAGTGTCTCCACACGATAGGCAACATGTATCCGAGTGTCTCCACACGATAGGCAACATGTATCAGGGTGTCTCCACATGATATTCAACATATATATGAGTATCTCCACACAATATGCAACATGTTTCCGAGTGTATCCACATGATATGCAACATAAATATGAATATCTCCACACAATATGCAACATGTTTCCGAGTGTCTCCACATGATATGCGACATGTATCTGAGTTTTTCCACACAAAGGTCAAACTTATTTTCAGTCCACAAGCCAAAAGAAAATTTCGGCAATCGTAAATTGACAATTATTTGTTATTACTATCATTATTATTTTATTTGAGTTAGAATTAAGATTATTATTTAAATACTCGTTTATATATACATATAATTTAACGATTTAATATTATTTCTAAGATAACTAATTATTTTGTGTCACCGTAATACTTACAATTGTACTAAACAAGGATGGGCCAATGGGAGCCTCCAAACTAGGTTCCATCAGACCCCCTTTATTGTAGCCTCATTGCTTCCCTTTGTCCAGAATTGACCACACGCCAATGTATTTTACTATCATTTTATAGATGTTGATACTCTACTACCTTTGAAAAGATACAACCGCAGATCACTCGGACTGAATTATTAATGTAATTTAAATATATTTTGTAACTTTCAGCTTGAACTGTACTGCCTGATAGAACTAAGTAAGACCTGTTCGTAATTACTGAGTTATTGGCTATGTAAAAGGCTTGACTTTATATTTACACTAAATTGATAGTATTATATTAGAAGAATGGTAACATTGCTTGTATATATTAAACAGCTAGGTGTGGTCATTTATTATTTTTACATTAAGTTAGTTGTTTTAATTTGTCCAATCATCCTTTGTGAACAACTGCAATTAGGTAATGGGTATTCCAACGTTGACTGTTGTTATACCCATTAGATTTAATGAAATACATATTATATAAATCATCAAAATCGATTATTTTGCCAATAAAATTTGACTAACCAAACCGCCCAGACTGATATACTGCCAAACAAATACAAAGAGGTGCATCAAAGATGGAAATCGTGGGTCCATTCCATCACAAGCAAACACTTTATGATACAAGTACTGATCAATTGGATACTTTTCGTGTGAAAAAGCGATGGTGCTGCGCCCTACACGGCCCGGTGTTACAAACCGTCTGACTTAACATGGACTGCAATTGGGAAAGGGTTTAAAACATCTGATTTTGTGTGAAATTATTATTACTAACTCAAATAATATGGCCGGCGATATCTGTGCAATTTAATTTGATTGATACAACCAAAGCATAAAATTAACCTACTTATCTGTTGTAAATAATAACACATATTTTAAAATGTTGTGTTTTGTATTGTGATGTGTATTTATTAGGCATGATAAAATGACCGTATTATTCATCAAAGTCCAGTTCAATTTGTCTTAGAATAATTTAAGGATAAAATAGGCAATGTAATAACATACTTATGTTTTTAGAACAAGCCTAAATACAAAACTGTTATTTAATAAACTAAGTATAATGTAATAAATATTATACACTTCAACTTCATAGAAAGGGCTGTCCATATTTGCCATAAAGGAAAAATATTATCTCCAATTTCACGTATTCATACGTCAAGTATATTGTCACTTTCGATATATATATATTACCAATAATTGTAAAATAACACAAATAATACAGGTACTCAAAGACTTAAGGCTCTTGACCCTTTCGAGCGCAAGTCTAAAACCTATTTTGTGGGATAGTGGGTGGAGCGTGAAACGCGTGGCGTGGCTTTACAACCGACCAAAGTATCCTTCCGCACCAACAGGAACAGATGGATCACGGAAACCGTAGATGGCGCTAGCTACCGGACAGGTCTTACGGAAAAAATCATACGTTTTTTAAATATCAGTTTTCTTGAGAACGAGTGAAATTTTTATGTTAATATTTTTAACACCTCTTCTAAGATAATGTATCCATGTTTATTAGGTGTTATATTCTCTTATTGTTTGCTATGAAGCTGACAGTTTTCTATTAAGAAATGTCAATTTTATCGATATTTGATCACTGTTAAAATTATAGAGGAGGTTTGAATATAAAAAGTGTAACTTAATAAACATGCTTCTATTCTTGAACAAACCGTTTCCGGAAATAAAATTGCAAAACAATAAAAGTTCTTGAAGATAACCGTTTGTTGCCATGGCTCTGAATTTCCACGACAAATGAAAAGAGCCCAATCGCCTAAAAATATGGGATTGAGGCATCAGAACATGTCCTTAAGGAAACAAAGCACACAATTAATGCAAGGTTGGTTTTACTACCTACTGTACTATTTTATTACCTACAGGCAATTCACTCAGCTGTTTTTATTATTTTGTTAGCACAGCGTCTCACTTCTCATTCGGACTAGAAGCGTATGTACAAATTAGGCTAATATGAAATGGGCAAGGAAGGTGGAAGTTAGAGGAAGTGTATCTTCATTTTCATGGAGAAAGAGTGAAAGTCCATGGTAAAAACCACCCTCAGTGCGCACCACCGGGATTCGATCCACGATCTCCACGTCATCGGCAATCTAGTCTACTGCGAGAGTGACGCCTTAGCCAATTCGACCATTGAAGTGGGTCACATTATGTTAATCAATACATACTTTTTCAGATGTAATGAGTTGTTTTTTTGTGTGTCATTTGAAAAGCCACCATATCAAGAGACAAAATTTCAAATTTGCCGTTTCCGTAGAAATTGAACTTTTCTCCTGCAAATTTTCCGTTTCCGCCCAAGATGTCTGCCCCCACTCCCAATGTCCTCCAACCAACTTACGCCCATTGGAAGCTATTTAACAAGTCTAGATTTCTAAACCTAATCCAAACAAGTATGCCACAACTAACAATTTCCTTGCTGTTTTATCAGAAAATCTATACCATGTGAAAAAGAGAAGAGCCGACGCCGAAATAGATGCGCTAAGGCGTTTGTTAATAAAATAGGCAAAAAAACAAGAGAATTTCCAACTATAGGCTATAAAATTAAGATATTTTACTGTTAAAGACATGAAATGCATAGATTTATCAACTGCCTCTGTGTAATGGTCAAGGAAAATAAAAGACAAATAGGAAAAATCCTGTCTCTAGAAGGGAGTGGATTCGGAAACGCGGCAGTTGGACTAAAAATTACTTTCACAAAAGTAATTTGGCCTAATATGTAAATTGAAAAATTCGGGCATCTTCAGAAAGTAAAAAGCACTGTTAGTTGTTTCATCTGAATGTAGATAGCACAACTGATGCGAGATAGTCACCATATTTCTAAAAAGATTGACATGTCTCCTACATACAAACTTATTATCTTAACTCTACAAACAAAAACAATAGATCAGTAGCTCACAAAAAATAAACCATATTTTTTGTATATAAATTTCCAATCTTATTTCTTTGTTAGTATATCTCATGGTTATAAAGTTAATAGGAACAAAGATATTAGCGATAAACAATAAATAACACCATTTTCATCACCTTTTACGCGCGGTAAAATTGTATGCATACAATCGAATGATGGGGACTTTTGACAACTTAATTAGAAAGGCAAAATGAAAGTGTAAAACAATATTCAGCTCGCTCATTTGGCATTTTTTTGAAGTGATGCCCGATTTTCGCCTAGAGTTATTGGACTAAGGCAATGATAACTCTACATGGACATATTTTTTTAGCTAAGCCTACTTATTGTATTATTAAATATATATAATATCTACGTATGAAATAAATTTTGCCATCATAATGGCCAAATATATATAGGCCTAAACTTTATTGATGGGTTTGGCTAGATCCTTAACTATTATTATTATTATTAGTGAACGAGAAAGTGAGAGAGTGTATGTGTGTGTGAGAGAGTATGTGAGGGAGTGTGTCTGATAGTGTGTAAGAAAGAGTGTGTGTGAGAGAGTGCGAGTGAAATTTTGGGAAAGAGACTGTGAGAAGTATTGTGTGAAAGAGAGAAAAAATATAAGAGCATGTGAGAGACTTTGAGAAAGAAAGTTAGAGAGAAAGAAAATGTTGGAAAAAGTTTGAGTGAAAAGAGAGTTGGCGAGAAAAATTGAGACCAAGAGTTTAAAAGAGAGAGATTGAGATAAAGTTTGAGACATATATATATAGTTTGATTTAGATAAAGTTCGAGAGAGAGTGTGTTTGAGGGAAAGTGTGATTTTGGGAGAAAGAGTTTGAGAAAGAATTTGAGACGGATCGAGGAGACGGATCGAGAGAGTTTGAGACAGAGAGGGTGTTTGAGAGAGAAGGTATTTGAGGCATAGAGGGTGTTTGAGGCATAGAGGGTGTTTGAGACAGAGAGGGTGTTTGAGAGAGAGAGAGAGAGAGAGAGAGAAAATGTGAGAGCGTGTGAGAAAAAGTTTGAGAGAGAGGAAGAGTTTAAGAGAAAGAAAGCGAGTGAGTTTAAAGTGAGACAAATTGAGAGAATATGTGTGAGAGAGTGTGTGTGTGTGTGAGAGAGAGAGAGAGAGAGTGAATGTAAAAATATAGATGGTACACAAAACATTACTTTGAAATATCATCCCCTCAAAATTACGTGGTAGCATAGAAACATAACTGAACTTACTGTATTTGTATTGTTGTGTGTTACTATTTGATAAAAAATATATATATCAAAACCCATTATTTGAATAAAATGAATGCCAAAACCCATATTTAGATAATTAAAATGGCTATTTTTAAACATATTTAAACATCATTGTATCGTTTATATATTTTTATAGCTCACGCGCGAAACAAAACGTATAACATATTTTTAAGAAACTGAAAACTTAACCTTTTTTTAAAATTTGTGAATTATGATCGATTTTATTGGTTTAAATGCGAGCTTCCTCAGTCCAGGCAATCTCAATCTAGAAGTGTTTTGACCAACATCTAAAGTGAAATATTTTATTTGCAGATTGAAACATGTGATCACTGTGTTCGGACCAACAATAAAGATTCAGTTATTATTTTTTAGCCAAAGCTGTATATTTTATTTAGAGATTTACAGACATGCAGAAAATAACGGTTTGCATGGTGAACACTATTTGGGAAAACCGGGTTTTCGTGGAAAAATACTATTTTCCCCGACATTCTGGACTCCTAACCGTTAAAATGAGTGCTCGTTTGTCCAAATTTGTTCAGCCATTTCCTCGTAATTCCTATACTTGGAAACGGCTGTTTCAAATCATATATAAGGATAATTATGCTCCAGAGTCTAGGGATTTCCAGATGTTCGTTTCAATATTTTGGATCTAAATATTTCCTTTTCCTTTTGTAATTATTCAAGATATGTTTTGAGAGAAACAATGAACAACAGCTACACCTTCTTTGGTTTCATTTCTCTGCGTATTTATAGAATATAGTGTATCGCCCATTGACGTGCCTGACTTTGCAATTTCGGAGGACGACTTTATTTCCAACTCGGGGGTTGGGCGGAGGTCGCTAGGGGGAGAACACACACATTATTACCAACTTTGAGAGTACACATATTGGGGATACTATTATTATCATTCTCTATAATCACTACTCATATAAAATAAATGTAGCCGAATCTAATATTACCTTTTAAATATTTAGTTCGACACTCTCAGATGAACTGTAATATAAATTCAAGATTTTCACCACACTCCAAATTGGTTTATGAATAGGCCTACATACAAGGGGGTTGTTCATTTTATATTGATTTGTTAACATTTAATTTAAGTGGACATTGACTTCAGCAAACACGTTACTTCTTGCATTAAATACCGTACTATATAAATTTGTTTATGTAATACAGTCACATGATTCTCAAGTATGTCTTAAGGTGAGATGGATTACTTGACGGATGGATACTTTCCCATAGAATAAAATTATTGGGGATGACATGTCCTCCAAATATTTTTACCCGCCATGATATCACTTACTATTTATTTCGTCAATCTAATATCGTGCCTAGGTTCACGGGTGATATTTTCCCTCGGACACATCACAAATAAGGGCGAGTACAGCAGGAAATTTTAACTTGTTTTTCTTAGGCAAGTTTAGCAGTTAGGCCTGAAGGTCAGGACTCCATTTTCTAATCCGTTCAGTAGTGAACACATCTTCGTCTGACATCAGAATCTTTATGAAAGTATTGTGTATAACACCATATCTCTTAGATGACTTTTATTGCACACGGCAACGGTAGTATTTTTACGATACTTTTCGTAACACTTCACGCATAAATAGTAGGAAAGCTTACAAAAAACAAACATTTACTATTCACAGTAATTGTGTTAGCATACTCGACATAAATAAGGAGCTAATAACGAGCGCGACACCGCACAGTCACATGTACTGAACAGAAGTAAGCTCGGCTAGGCCACGAGCTGACGTCACAGCAGCGCCGCGCTAGGGTAGAGCTGAATGCTGGCCGGTATATGGAACGAGCCTACCTTGTACTCTAGTAGCCTCAGTGATCTTTATACTATACTGGATCGACATACACACATCCTTGCAACGGGCCAAATTGTGACGCTCAAGTTTGTAATCTGCTTGGTTGTGAGGGAACCAATTTGACGGTTTATCTCAACTTTCTTATGTAAAAACGTGTTTCTGGTTAATTAAAGTATTATTGTTTGAACAGTATTATAACCCATTCGGCTGAAGACACATTTACCTTAAAGGATATACAATTCAATTTTAAAGTTAATATCGTACAAATACGCGTAAAATCTTTAATATATTAAAATATGTAGCTATCGCTGATGATGTTTACATTTTGCCAAGACTACGATATATTTTAAGTTGGCTATTAGCTTATATATTGGTTTCAGAAACAATATTATAATATTAAGCAGGTATGAGAACCAATTCAAATACACATTTTAATAATAATAATAATTTAAAATGGCATTCTGAAAAATAGTGGTGATGGACTATAATAGAAAAAACCTTGAGATGAGGTATAAAATAAATAAAAATTCAAATAGGTAGAGATAGATTAAACTCCAGATAGCGAAAATAATATTAGACTCTAAATTTCTCAAAGGCGTTTGGGGGTTGGGGAGGTTGTAAATCTACAAAACTAATAGAAACATCTCAATGCAATGTGGGTGGTATAAATTGAAATTTATCAGGCCGGTAAATGCACAATTCCAAATAACTATCGAGTCTGAACATTTAAAATGGAACTCCAGGAAACTAAGATGGAAGGGGAGAGAATATAAAAAATTGGGTTTAGTAGAAAATTGAAGTTTGGCTGGCAGGTAGAAGTACAACTAATAGATAACAAGATAAGTTTTGAAACTATAAGTGTTTAAATGTGAGTTAGAGAAATGATGATTGGGGTTAGGGGAAGGCGAAAGATTTACAAAATTAATAGAAATAATTACAAACAAAACAATTTGTTTGATATGATAAGGCTCTTACTAGTGAGATTCTTTCAATTTAATTATTTTTTAAAATAGTAAATTTAAACTATTTATTTTGGTGTTCATTACAACAATTTCTGCGCGTAAGCGAGCAAATATTTATGCAAATACTGCAAACATTAAAAAAATACATTTCGGTTCCTTCTTATAGGTAGTAGTTAATATGTTGCTTCATCGACATACAACACGTTTCTGAAATGGTGTTTTTGGTAGTTTAAATCAGGATTTATCAAACTGTGAGGCGCAGCATCGTTTTATCTGTGAACCAATTGTTCACTTTCTCCGACTTGCTAGATTCTGATTGACTGTAAAAAATTAATATTCTGTTTGACTTATGAAGCAATAAAATTAATGTTGATGTTTGCATTTACATGCTATTTGTATGGAAATAACAAGTATAATGATTTTAGTTACAGAAATCGACTGTAAGTTGAAAAGGGCCTTCCTTTGTGAGTTATAAAAACAGAAGCTGACATGAACCATCTATGACTGGAAAAACAATCATTATTCCAAATGACATTCATAAATAGTATTTACGTCATAACATGTTAAAACAAATTTGATATTTTATGGATATTTTCCAAAACCTTACAATTCTTAATATTTCACAACTTCTACAACGTTCTTATCAGAAATTATAGAACTCAATGAAATAATAAGTGCCTTATTTTTGTATTTTAACGTAAAAAAGTTATTTTTATTCTAAGAAAGTGAGGCTTAACAATTACTTTTAACGTTCAAGTAAGGCTCAAGTGCATGAAGTTTGAGAAAATCTGGTTAATATGATTCGATAGAACAAATGTAATCTACCCAACTTAAATGAGAGCGAAGCGGTGGGCAAGCTCTAGTAAGTTAATATAATTATAGAAAACATGAATGGTTGATTAATACATTTAATAAAATTAACAAGCATAGGCAGAAAGGCACCGAAAAAAGTTCAAAATTCAAAATAATACAAAATTATTATTAACATGGAGTGGCCACATTTATATGCTGGTTACTCAAAAGGGTAAGTAAGGGTACAAAACTTATTTGTGGTACAAAACGGTACAAAAACTAGTACAAAACTTAGGCATTGCAAAAAGTTCAACAAACAAAAGTGGTACTGCATATTAATGGACGTGCTGCTATACCTTGGGAAGTAGTAAGTTGAGAAAAGACATATATATTGAAACGATAGTATATACTATTTAACTAAACACTACACACCTCGCCATCTATTAGCATCACTACAAATCATAACGAATGTTTCCGAATACAACATAAACACACTTTAAATAAATGGCCTAAGAATGTATTTTACAAAGTCATTTAGCTTAAATTCATTTGGCCTACACTTTAGGCCGTGGATTCTTAGGCATAAAAAAGTTTAAAATAGGCAGGCAATAAGGTATTAAAATATGGTATTTAGGTTCCCAAACAGGCACACAATAGGTAATGTAAAACTGATTTTACTGCAAGCCATTTCCTACAGCCATTTGTTTAGCATTGCAAGACTACCCGTTCGGATTATACGCAGATGTAGAGAAAGTGCGAGTAATTTGGAATACCATTTACTTTCTCAATAATATCAAAGCGTATTTTCACATTTTGTCATTCAGTTCCATATTAAACTTATAATTATTGTGTTTTTAACTATTTTTAGTGTTTAAAGTAAAATCAATAAATTTTAATGTCCTGTAGGAGAACTTAAAAGAGATATGGAACAAATAAGGGCAATATGGAATACTACACATTTATATAAATAATTAATTATATTTACTAAAACAACAAATGTTTCATAAGAAATTGTAAAAAAAAATATGAAAGTATTATGTGCAAAACAATAAAATAGTAATAATAACGAATCATTGAAATAATACATTATAATAAAAAATAACTAATTAATAACTCGATATTAATAATGAATTATTAAGATAAATAATAATAAATAAATAAAATATGTTATCAGGTTACATTGTTCATTTAATAGATTTCTTAGGTGTTAAGAAACATGTTTAAGCTTACGTTAACAAAATAAATCTCTTGCCAAACACTTGATAAATGTGCAGACATTATGGAATAGTAGTATTCCTTAGTGCCCGACTCGCCATTTTGGAAAACAATATGTTTTGTTAGGTTATTAATCAAATTAGAGTAAAATAATGATTTAACTCAAAGATAAACATGAGTGAGCCTTAACCTAATGATTTGATCAGAATTAATAAGAACAGCAGAGTAAAGAAATATAGCATGATAAACACTAGCCTGCTAAAATTTTTGTGACAGCCAAAACAAACAATCGTCTCTCACAAAACAATCAGTTGATCTGTCAAAGTGAAGGCGTCACAAGCTGTTCGAAATTGGTTTCTGTAATAGTTGAAATAGTTAACGATAGATTGTGACACTTAACATATGAGAAACAATAGTATTCCGTATTGCCCGGTTATTCCATAACACCCGCATCTCCTCTACTAATAACACTTATGTATGAGGGATGAGGGATGAGGGATGAGGAAGGTTGAATTCAGAGGTGGTGTAGCCTCATTTGGATGGAGAGAGCTTAAAACAATTTATGGAAAAAAAACTTTCATTATACTCGACTGGGATTCAAACCATGATCTCCCCGTCATTTGCAGTCTAATCTATTGCAAGAGTTACGCCCTAGACCATGCGGCCACCGAAGCAGGCTTACAGGCAATTTATGTCTATGTTAATCACTAGATTATATTCTAGATTTCCAGTAGTAAAATTGGATATATTGTGAAATGTTTTTTGTAATTTGAAAAGCTTCGTTCTAATACACACAATGTCAATAAACTAAATTTCAAATTTGCTATTTACGAATAAGTTCCCCTGCAATGGCATGCTGTTTTGGAAGAAAATCCATAACTTAATTCGGGGAGGGGGGATAGGGACAGAGGACAAAGCCGAAATAGGCTCTTATTCAAAAAATAGGTTAAAACATACGCAATAAGCAATTATAGGCGCTACAAAATTAATATGAGTACTTGTAATAATATTAAATGAATTTATAGCTCCACTGTTTATGTTTTAGGATCAAGGGGGGAGGGGGAAGAAGGAAAACAAGCTAAATCCACTCCATAGATATGAGTACTGTAGTTGTTTTCACAGAGGACCTTTTTAAGGATTATATTAATGTTTCGTGTTTATTTTACATGACTAAGTTCAACGCTAAAGAACAACGTGAATCAAAACAAATGAAACGAAAAATACGGGCGAGATCGCGCAAAAATTAATTCTTTACAAAACCTTCAGGTAGTAAATAAACAAATAACAAACGTTTATTTGTGATGTTTGTAAGTAGCATTCATTATTATTTATTAAAGACATGGTAGTGACTCCACAACTATAAGAGTTGATAGGGAGCTAAATTATACTGTTCACTTCCCCACATAGAGTTTTGGTTTGAATCGCGGCTTCCACAAATAATTAAAAATGAGATTTAAATGAAGATACCAGTGGCTCGGAATGAAATATTGTTTCATGACCTCAGGACCAAACATTGGTTCATAATTTGCTAATATTGGATCTTCCAGGGGCCAAGTTACGTAGGCCTACTAGTGTTTCATTATTCATAAATAGAAACATCACCTCGATACAGTCAGCCGGGATACAATGTGTGGACTGTAAACCAGACAAGACCGACTGATGCCTTTATCCTCGGGATTAGCACTGGGGGTGTTCATTATTGTAATCAAAACGAAAAGTTCGCCTGGTAAATATTTCAATTAAAAATAAAGCACTAAACATTTGTCACTTACACTATTCTAAAATTGAAGTTCTTATTAATTCAAATATATGCACGTTGTTAATGTTAAGCACTCCGGTTCAAAAATTACAGAGGTACATTTAAAAATAGAACATTGTAAGTGTTAGTAAATTAAGGGAACAGAAGCGACAACTCCTTCTGAAGGTATTTATTTACAAACAAACCCTAGTTCAGTAGGTCCATGTTGGCTGACCACCATCACTGGTCCTTCTCTTGCCATTATCGGAGAGGCTTTCTTGTCAAATAGTCTTGAATTTAAGAAACAAAACTAAAAAAGAGATGTAGAGGAATTCTAAGCGTGGTCTACATTGTAAATGTGCTATTCACCTTCATTGAAGAACGTGAACCCTGAAATCCAAGTCAGTGCCCGCAATCAATACATATCATCTGTATTATTTCTAGAATTGACAGTTTATTAATAAGGTACAGTCAGGGAAATATAGCATTTGGCGATAGAAGTCATCTTGTGTAGAGTGGTTTGCCATTGTCGAGTTCCTGGCAAGTCCAAGAGCACGGTATGAAGTTCCTACTGTTGTATCGAACCACGTAGGAACTCTATACCTCGCTACTGGCAAATTACCAACAGTGGCTTCTAACTGCTGCTCCTGGCTGGTTGGCTGGTCACATCTTCTAGCTGCTGCTCCTGGCTGGCTGGTTCATTCTTCATTTTCACTTCACTGTGCTCAGTTGGGTTCGTGTCAAGTTCGCTTACATGTGTACTATTATCACATGTGGGGAAAATGTATTAAAAGATGACTATTGATAATACTACACCTTTGTCTATGACATCTAGATTGTTTGAAAACATTTTGAGAATATATTAGCTAAATTAACTTATTCATATCTAATAAAAATACATAATTATGTTAAAGTTATATTTCCCACTACAAAATTAGGTAAATGCCTAAGTTAGGAAGTATACAAATCACATGGTCCATATTAAGATCTAAAACTGTCAATATGGGGAAATGTTTCAGAAAGGAATCATAAGAGCAAGTGTTGTCATTGCTATTTTCGATTCACACACACGTTCAGTCTAGTATTTATAAATATTATAAGTAGTATTGTAAGTGAATAAGCACAATCAGGCGAAAAAAAAACCTCGGGAATGTCTTGACTGCAAGAAATAAATAAACCTGTGGTGCAGGGAAAGAAGGATGTTCTAAAAGATCAACCCGGTACAAAATCATCCCCTGCTTTAGAAAAGCAGACTCCCCACCCCCCTTTCACTCCTTGTCTGCGGGGCTGTCGGGGGTTCTTTGTAAGTCCAACTTATCGTGAAATGTTCTTCTGCGACTAACGCATGGTTAGTGTTGGAGGATAATACTGATTAATATCTTGAGCTATAAATGTACAACAATGAAGGATGTTGAGTGTGTTCCGAGTTTATCTAGTCCCTTGCTATTTAACAGACGTTTTTATTCAAGCACAATCAGAACAGAAATTCAAACAATGTTCGAGGGCTACTATAAATGCCATTTTCAAAAATGTATATGAAAACATTCTACAAATTAAATATGAAAGTACCCTGACCTACTGATGATGTGTCACGATAACACAACATAAACCTTATAAAACTAAATAAAGCTGGCCTGACAAGATGTTGTTTAAGAACATTGTAGAATATTGTTGACAGAAAGTTGAAAAGTTAGGTCTGTACTGCCATGTCATAGGAAATATCAACACACTGGTACTTAAACCGATACAGATTTACTCACAACGCCAGTTCTGACACATCGCAACTTACACGGACTAATACAACACAAGGCGAGTGGAATTTTAAGTAAACGCACCCTCATTAGCATGAGATTAAATTTATATTTTTAAATAATACACTTTGCTTCCCAACATAGTGTTTTAGCCAAACCACCTGTTATTTGTACATTAAGTAGCAGAATCGTCACCATTCCGTTCCCTTGAACACAAGACAGAACTTGCCAATAGACACAATAACTGATAACCGGCCAATAACCAGTTATTGTGGAGTGTTTGTTGAATCTAGACCTGTTCGTACTCTCGTGTTTTTAATTGTTACATCTCACAAACAATGCTGTAGTCACAAACCTTATCACGGTCACACTTGGAATTCACGGAGGTCTTGTCTGGATTGAAATCACTTAAATTAGACACATGATGAGTGAGTTTCCTACTAACATTTAGGTCAATCCTGTCGACGCCGTACTATCGGTGATCTAGCATAGCTTTGGAGGCGCCCGTTTCGCCTATATTGATCGCGATGTATTTACAGTTTAAAGCCGATGTGGGGATCTGGCTGTCGAATGGGGTGAGACACAAATGCACGGATGATGGAAGAGATGATGCAAGTGGAGAGAACAAAAGAAAGGAAAGAGCGAGCGAGTCTTTGGGATTATTACTGAAGAATTTCTTTTCGTGCCTACATAATCCTGCTGAGTCGCCATATTATGACGTCACACAGAGGGGGAACAGCAATGTCGTCAATTAGTTAACCTTGGCCCTCAATTTGATCCCCATTCCCTCTTTTTAGAGAAAGTCTCTCTCTAGAGGTTACAGTGCTCCGCCCTAGCTCTTATGAGAAATACAATTTGAAATTAATAATTAGGGCTTTTCTAAAATACATCACTGCACTTTCCTGATCGAATATTGTCAGCTCTGATGCTTCTGGTATGAAATATTCTCAAAGAAGATTCTAACAAAGTTATACATAGTATACATAGTTTCTATGTATCTATATAGACTATATAGTCTACCACCAAGACTGGCCATCAGGACAAATCGTAAATTGATTTAGGCCCCGCTCCCCAGACTAGGCAATACGTTAGTTATTGATTGTTTTTAACTCTAGCATATGATTAAACATTTTCCAAGACATAGAGTTTTAGTAACACTTCAAATGTGTGCTCTGCTCGGCGAAAGATCCACGGACTGTCAATATTTCCTGTCAAACCTTATATCAGCATATTCAAGTAGTCAAGTCACTCAAACTTGCAAGGGAGAGCTACCTAGTTCGGACACACACGACCAACACGGACAGTGTGTGTGAGCTATTCGGGACATGTCTGTCTGTCCTTCCTCTCTGGAAACAAGTGAACTCTCTTCATCCCTATAACCTGTCACAGTAGTTATGGCAAGGAGTAGTGTACCCCACGTCACAACTTGGCCCCCGGTACCTATAGGACGGCAAGCAAACACGTGACTATTGGCAACTTGTGCTCGCACTTACATACAAACAAAATAACTGCTCGGGAAAATACTCAACTACTGTTGCCCTAAAACATGTCTTCTGTAAGGAACTAGCCTGGTTTTCCGGTCGAGATCAAATCCTGGCTGTCTGTTGAACTGGTGTTTCATAAACTATAATTATTATTTAGCACCGCGTCTTACTACCCATTCGGGTTATACGCTTCAATACTAACTACGCTAGTGGATTAGGAATTGGGAAGGTTGAATTAGAGGAAGTGAACCCGCATTTGCGTGGAGGGAGAGTAGAAAACCATTTAGGAAAAACTACCCCCAGTTCACCCGACCGAGATTCGAACCTCGATCTCCCCGTCCTCAGCAGTCGAGCTCAACACGACCACGCCACCGAGGCGGGTGTTTTTCCTAAATGGTTTCCCAGTTGGGCTCTCTATTCATTCCTTTTATTAGTGTAAATATGTGATAAACTCAGACGGGTGGTAGGACGACGATGTTCAAGTTGAAAACAAGTTATCTCAAATATTTTACTTAAAAAAGTTATTAGTCGCTATTTTTTATTAGTTTTTTTTAGCAAATATGTGTAGAACTACTTTTGAAATAGTATCATTTAAATAATTGGGTATTAATGTTAATATACATTTTCTCATATATATAACCTTCTCTTTCATATCCCCTGCCCTTAAATTATTTTCTAATTTCATATATTCCCGCTAGTAACAAATGGAGAAACTTGAATCCCAACGGACCAATATGAATATTAGTTCAAGTTAGTTATCTTAAGCTAAGATCAGCTTCACCTAGAAATTCCTTACATCCTTTCTAAGAGTCTTTATTTAATCTTCACGTGATCTTGCCTTGACTTAAAATAACGAATTTCAAGAAACAGTTTTCTAAACACGTTGATTTTAACTACCTTCAAGATGTTTTCCGTGCCATAATGTCAAAACATCTTTTTTCCAAAAAGACTTGCTAGTACGGGACTTGTAATTTAAAATACGATATGTGTAAAACCAAGTAGAACGTGCACACTAAATGCAACTAAGAAATATTAGCAGCTCAGCATTTTTAAAATCCGCTTGCGTTTCTATAATGTTTTAACTGTGATAGTTTGCGCCCGAGTGCCCTGTTTAGAATTGGATGATTTGAGTTTGTAAACTAACGTGCTAATCCAAATATAAAGGTCATGATAATGTATGTTAAGCTCTTCAGAATAAAGGCGGCATGGGATTATGTTGCTGTGGTGAATATCTGTCGATGAAACCTTGTTAAACTGTTCTGTCCAGGTAATATTCCATCTCCCTTGTTGGCCGTGTTGACAGTGTTACCAACACTCGCTCAGCTCTACTTGTGCTCACCTGGACACAACAGAGGGTCATTAGCGTCTAGGACCCACAGTCTGTCGGTCATCAACAACATTCTGGGCAAGGTCGCTAGCAATGTCGGTGGGGTAGGTACAACTAACTACTCACGCGGTCTCAAAATTATTCGGAGTTCACCAAAGTCATGGTTCCAGGCGATAATAGTCTTAGCGTGTGTTAAACACCTATGTAGAACAAACGCATATTGACGTAGGTCTAATCGAGTAAAATAATAACACAAGTTTTGCTAAAAAAATCTAGGTCCGAGCTAGTCTCTAATTAGTGGTATGATTGATAAAACCACAACCGCAAGCCTCGTCCCTCGGTCTGAGCATAGAAAGGTTGACAGCGTTAGAAATACAGTATATTCTTACAAACACGGTAGTTTCTATGGTCCATTCACGGTAACTTAGCTGGTTTTACTACGGTTGAAAGGCTAATAACAAGATTCTAACACGCTAGTCCTGTTGAAAAGATATGTCAATACACAATATTTGTCAACTGACGGCTTATTTTAGTTAGAAGAATGTGAACATGTTATAAATAAAAAAGCCAACGTTACAATGAACTGAATATAAATAAGTATCATGCAAAATGAATATTTAACGTGACCTTGTATCCCAGTGTGTCTTATTTTAGAAATCCCCATGAGCTCAGTACACACACACACACACACACACAGCCTCACACGCCTTGGTAAAATAACTTACATGTTTCTGAGAATATCACTCCCACCTGTACGTAAGGTTTATTGAGGTAATGTCGGTGTACTCGGAGCTAACATTGAGGACAGGCACAATCCAAACATTGAGGACAGGCACAATCCAAACATTGAGGACAGGCACAATCCAAACATTGAGGACAGGCACAATCCAAACATTGAGGACAGGCACAATCCAAACATTGAGGACAGGCACAATCCAAACATTGAGGACAGGCACAATCCAAACATTGAGGACAGGCACAATCCAAACATTGAGGACAGGCACAATCCAAACATTGAGGACAGGCACAATCCAAACATTGAGGACAGGCACAATCCAAACATTGAGGACAGGCACAATCCAAACATTGAGGACAGGCACAATCCAAACATTGAGGACAGGCACAATCCAAACATTGAGGACAGGCACAATCCAAACATTGAGGACAGGCACAATCCAAACATTGAGGACAGGCACAATCCAAACATTGAGGACAGGCACAATCCAAACATTGAGGACAGGCACAATCCAAACATTGAGGACAGGCACAATCCAAACATTGAGGACAGGCACAATCCAAACATTGAGGACAGGCACAATCCAAACATTGAGGACAGGCACAATCCAAACATTGAGGACAGGCACAATCCAAACATTGAGGACAGGCACAATCCAAACATTGTGTTCGTCAGAGCTATGGAATGTGCTAACATTCTACTCACCTTGTCATGGTAGCTCTCCTAGAGCTCACTAGGAATGTACTCACATTCTGCTCACCTTGTCTTGGTAGCTATCCTAGAGCTCACTAGGAATGTACTCACATTCTGCTCACCTTGTCATGGTAGCTCTCCTAGAGCTCACTAGGAATGTACTCACATTTACTAGCGAGATGTCTCGTTCTAAACAAGATGTAGATCGTTGTAGCCTAGGCCTAACTCGTATTTTGTTAGGAACTCTCTCCCAATCCACGGACTGGAGGACACGCATTGTAACGAGCATCCTAGGACCGGTCCTTAATGAACACCTTTAGAAAGGGGTAATTTTTAAACTCCAAACTCTCAAAGTGGACCCATTATAGCCACTAAGATTAATATGTTAGGGAGCGAGTCTTAGAGGGGCTGGAACAACACTATCATTAGTCATTACCAAGGAAGAAAAACAACCAAAAACTAGTTTCTTTCTTAACATGTTTCCAACTTGTTTTCTACATCCTCCAGGCTTGCGAGCATCACTTGAGACAACTGGAATATTGTGCTATTGAATACATGTTTAGATCCTAAACTGGTAGTCACACGGTTGTCTAGACACACGCTACTAGGTGGAAACTGGTAGTCACACAGTTGTCTAGACACACGCTACTAGGTGGAAACTGGTAGTCACACAGTTGTCTAGACACACACGCTACTATTTGATCATTGTTGTGGACATCTGACACTCGGGGTAGTATTCCTCAGCTACCCACAGAGCACTGATTAATAGAGGGTTGAATTGCTCTCCTAACCTCATGATAACGTCACAATAACTCTCGGAAATACCAACACAAACAAACACCACGTCTTGTGTACAAACAATGCAGCCAGTTCCCCTCTGCCCTTCATTGCATAACATATTTTGTATATTCTTGTAAATAGTAGCTCAAAACCCCCCACCCCACACCCTTGATCACCCCCTTTTGGTCACAAGACCTAACATTAATACGTTTTAGCTTTGTAATGTTGGTGCACGTGTTATGTCGGTTGCGTCTTTGAGAGTCTCTCATGTGTTGCTAATGAGCAGGAATGTGGGATGGCAACATTCTCTGTACAAGCTGTCGTGCGCCAGCTTCACTCTCCTATATTCCCCATGCCACTATCTTAACCCTGACAAGATCCCCCTGCATTCCCATTCCACTATCTTAACCCTGACAAGAGCCCCCTACATTCTCATTCCACTATCTTAACCCTGACAAGATCCCCCTGCATTCCCATTCCACTATCTTAACCCTGACAAGATCCCCCTACATTCTCATTCCACTATCTTAACCCTGACAAGATCCCCCTACATTCCCATGCCACTATCTTAACACTGACAAGATCCCCCTACATTCCCATGCCACTATCTTAACCCTGACAAGATCCCCCTACATTCCCATGCCACTATCTTAACCCTGACAAGATCCCCCTACATTCTCATTCCACTATCTTAACCCTGACAAGATCCCCCTACATTCCCATGCCACTATCTTAACCCTGACAAGATCCCCCTACATTCCCATGCCACTATCTTAACTCTGACAAGATCCCCCTGCATTCCATCATGAGGATTGTTTATGTATTAAATACGATCTCAAACTATTTGATATAGTATTTGTAAATGAATGGCTCGTCATTAACTTATCAAGGTTCTAGACCTTATGTCCTCATAGCTATTTGCGGCGAAATTCAAATTTAATCTAAGTTCTCATAAAGACCTTTGTTGTCAATTATGTAAGACCTAAGCAGTTCTATCTCGCCTTCATTGTCGGGCAGTATTGGTCGATTTATAACGTGAACCATTCTGTCCTAATGTCGGTCTATTTCTTTTCGTGATGCTGGATCAAGTTCGACTAAAGTAAGATTTATTTTATTTATTTAAGATAAAGGTGGTAATAATTTAGTGTGCCTTCTCCCAAGAGGCGAATTCCCCGGCTACGTTCCCATGATATCTCACCCGGTCGAAAGGTTCATCCGTCCAATTGAAAAGCCAGATAATGTATTGAAATGAATGTGTAGATATTCCCGACCCTAACCTAACTTCTCTTCTCAAGGTACAAACAACCCTTCCAATATATTTTGTTTAGGGGTTGAGAGAGATGAATGGAAACAATAATACACCGTGAGTCCCAGCAACATTTGGTAGCCGAGAATCTTCACTGAGAACTATTGTATCAGCATTTGATTAGAACACGCTCAAACCTGGACAACACCTGCATGGGCGGAAAAGAACGTCACAATATTGGGGAAACAGCTGGAATTGTGACAAAATCAATACATACCGGCTATATATATGTCTATATATGCAATATTATATGATGCTCATTCTATTTTAGGTTTGAATGGTTTAAAATGCGACTTTAGCCAATCAATATCTTCAGAATACAACAAAACAAAAACCAGAAACAAGATAGTTAGAAACAAGGTTCGATATGAACAAATATGATATTAATCTGAAAACCTCGAGAAAGTTGAAAAGATACTAAAATATTGGGTTATTGGTTGCAAAACTCGGTAAGAAAATAATAGGTAATAGCTCATTTCAATTAGCGAAGACAATATCAAACAATTGTTTAAATTTTATCGGAGGTATTTTGTTTGAAATGTTGAAGCTTCAACTGGTCAAATATATTTGCATAAAATATGCATTATTTACCGAATTATGTGGCCAATTAATTTCATATTCTGATTCGTTCTCTTAAATTTAAAAGTCGGGCGAGAGCTATAAAGATAATGATAGTTCATTGTATAGAACTTTAAATTCTCAATAAAAGGTTGAGTAGGTTGTCCAAAGCTGCAACGAACCGTTAGTATCCTCGATAGTCGATATCAACAACCTGACAGCAACTCGTTATGGCCCGTTGAATCATTGCCACAACAAATCAACCAATCAGCAAAATAGCAAAATATTTCAAGCGCAAGAGGAGAATTTGAATTTGAATTTACGGTGCTTTGTAAATTTTTGTTTTTTGTGGTGCAGATACTTATTTTCAAAATAATACTTTGTTCTATTTAACCGGAAGTTGATTGCGCGCTTCATTTACAAGGGTAACAGTTTATTAAGTTACCCTTCATTAGGTTTAAGATTTGATAGTCCATTAATTAATATTTATTCTGTTTATGAAACATTGATGGGCAGTCAAGGNGGGGGGATGTCTGTTCTAAGAAAATGGCGGCTTCTTTTTTAATATATTTATTTTTAAGGGTGTGTGAGAAATATTTCAATTATTTCTAACATTGTATTGTCTTGTTGGAAAACCATTTGTTGATTGACCCTTTTTTTTTCTGAAATGAGCATTATAATATAAAAAAATTATTAGATTATATTGAAAATTTAATCATTTAGGATAGTTTAAATTAACTTGAATCAACCATTAGCATGTTAAGGAAAGTTTATTTCAGAAAAAAGTATCAATTTAAAGAGTACAAAATTGTTTCCCAACAAAATATAAAATGTTTAAAAAAATCCATAGGTAGTCCAGATACCTTTAGCCCAAGTATATGAGAATAAAAGGCATATAAGGCACATATAGGCCCGTGTCTCTATGTTTTAGTATATATTTAATCAACGTTCAACCAAGCCAATATCTAGACAATAATTACCGGGGAGCGATTCTATTTTTTTTAACACATTCTGTTTTTATAGCTCGCGCTACAAAACGCGACAGAGAATAATTAAATCAAGAATAGAAAAAACTGCATTGTTCAAAATTATACATAAAACATACCTGGAACAATTTCTGCAATGTTATGTGCACTTGTTTTGTAAAAATAACGTTGAAAAAATAATCAGTTTACAATGATCATGTCTTGATATAGCCTAGTTGTAAAGTAATTTAAATTTGATTTCGATAAATTATAAACTACAATATTCAAACATTGGATATTATAAAACTCGCTTTCAAATCATAATTAGCTCTGCTCGTATACTTTATATTTAATTCGTATTATTAGGAAAACTAGTATCGACGTCACAAGATATATGAGTGAAATTTCCAATAGTAAGTTATGATTAAAAACCTGTTCCGAGCGACTATACGGCCTTTACCTCAACCAGACATAATTCTTTCCCACGACAGGCCTGCTATTTATTTGACATTCCGTTTTATAAAATAGAATCACATACACATATACACGCGTCGCTCTCTGCTATCGCCCTGCCCAGCATTCACGTATCAAGACAAGACAAAACAAAGCAAAAAGAAACCACACGATATATAAAAAACGTTCTTTACAAAAATCACATTCTCTATGATGTCTTGTTCGTGCTCAGGTGGAATATTTGTGGTATTCTTTTCTCCATGTTGTGTCTCTCTCTAGGTCCATATGTCACTAAGTCTGGTTTGGCTTGAACCTGTCAACACACACGTTTAGGACCCTTACATCGCTGCACGACTGCTAAATGACTTAACTTTCTGTTTAGACACTTCCATTTCGCGCCATTTTAACATCGTGAGCCAATATTAGCATGCTCGGTTTTTTATTATTATTATTTTACATTGTAGAATTAAATAATTTTGTGTAACTCTTTGAAATAATTATTTAAGGAAAATTATTATCACTGAATTATTTGCAGGAAAAGTATTTTCGAATAAATTATTTTGCAAAAGACATGGGCGTTTAAAATAAGTTATTTTGCAAAATCTATAATTCAAAAGTTAGATTATTTCGCAATACCTATAGTAAGAATCAAACTAATTATTTCGCAAGATCTATAGTTTCAAATACATAATTTCATAAGCAGTATAAATGCAAATCAATTATTTCTTAAGACCACTTCAAGTAATCATTTCGTGGCAGACATAAGTTTAAAAAAAAATCACAAAATAAATTTATAATACAAGGAACGTACTTGGATGAAACAGCTAATTAGATTAATTGATACAAATTCTTTGGTAAACTAAACAATATAAATATGAAACATAACATTAAGATAATTTATTCAATGAGAAACTAATATATCAATAAATTAAGTCAAATAAAACAGTTACAATAACATACGTTCCTTAAATTATAAATTCATATTCTCCTTACTACAACTAAAATGAATTATTACTAAAATCACAAAATAAAGTTTAAAATAAATTATTTGATAAGATAAATCGTGACAGGAAAGAACCTTATCTTCGCTTATTTTAAAATGGTATTTTATTGAAGTATTTGTATGGTTGCGTTATTCCTACTAAAATGGTAACTAATCCGAACTAAGAAGCAGAGTTCCTCACAATTCCACGACAGTCTTCCAACTTCCTGCGCTGCTTCGTTTAGAGTGTTGACCAAATATAGAAGTCCTAATTCACCGGTATTGGCCGATTTCAAAATAAACTACATTAATCCAACATACATCTCCAGTTTTGGATTAAGTAACTTTTTTTGATGTAATGTAAAATTGTTTTAACGTGAAACAAATTTTCTAAAATTCCCTTTATATATCATAATCGTCCAAGATGAGCGATCCTTGTTCTACCGCCTCAACAACTGTAATGAAGAGAGGGAGGGAGGATATTCCGGGGAAGACGCTTTGACAAACTCGACAAGAACCCGCTAATTACAGTTATTCTGTATATTCTTGTCTTGTGAATGTTCTGTAATGGGCTGTAATAGGCGCCAACGAGCGAGCGGTCCATGTGTGGCGGCCCACGATTGGTCCGCCCGAGTTGGCGGGATCAGAAGCGCGGGAGGTCAACAGACAAGCGTCCGGGCAAAAAGCGCGGGAAAGTAAGGCGTCACCACAGCATCCGTCCCGCAGACATCTTGCCTTGTCGGATTCAAACCAAAGTGTGCGGTAGTGTTTATGATAGTCTGTCGCACATTCTTGCAGTTAACTCAGATGTATGTCATAGGCCTACAGCTCGCACTGGTCTAATTGACAACTACTGTAGGCTTACAGCTCGCACTGGTCTAATTGACAACTACTGTAGGCCTAGAGCTCGCACTGGTCTAATTGACAAATACTGTAGGCCTACCAGAATATCGTGTTCAACCTCACTCTCTCGACCATCACACAAGTTTTCTAGATCATACCCTAGAATGTCCACGATAACCCACCAACATTTGGATTATTTGTATCACTCAATGCAGGTCTTTTTACTGTATTTATTGTAGTGACGCTAAAAAATTAACGTAATATTGTCTATTTTTGCATTTTAAAACCCACCCAGCCTAGCTATAGTCAATTTTTCATTAAACACCTAGCTACCAAACTGAGCTCAAACAAACGGTTGGGAACTTCGTATGAAGATTAGAAAATGTGAGCTGCTTTTTTTTTATTACTAGCTTCAATTATAAATATGGCCAATTATTTGTTAGTGCAACCGGAAAACATCATCTAACAGTAAACGGATAGCAATAAATTAAAAGTTAGCTCTCTCTCTCGGTATATATCTAATTGATAAATCAGAGGCTACTGCGAAAATAATATTATTTTCTAATAAATCTTAAAAAAAATGTTTTCTTATTTTTAATAAAATACAAGAATTATTTTGGATTTAATTAGTTCTTGTTGTATGTAATAAAATCAAAAAAACTGTTTTTAAATTACTAGGAATATAACACAATTATTTTACCAATTGTTTGTTATACTCTATTCCCGATAAATAAAAACTGTTCACATGAACGAATGAATTTGGTGAATAATCGAACCAGCAAGTCCTAACATTCCACATAGCTAGGGATCGCTTTAAATTTACATTGATAGCCCATTAAATAAGAATGTTGGTTAATCAGGTACACAATTTAAAGCATAATTTGAAGAAAAACCAATGGAGATGTAGGTTGGCCTATTGTAAGTTTTGGAAAAATGCAATGTAACTCACTCATAAGTAGATAGAAAAAAAATATTCTTAACATTCAAATTTATTTTTTATAATCTTAATGTCCTGAAAAGTTCTAAATTCAAAGTTTTCGCACTCCACGTCTTACTACCCGCCTGTATAATATATAACAATTGGGTACACCCAAGAAATAGCAACTATTGCGTACAGTTGTTTATTTTTTTACCTGAGTTGGCCGTAAATGAAATTACATGATGTTAGCTCGCACAACTTCCTATCCCAACCAAACCAATACTAACTGTTACCACACTCATAGGGCCTAGAAAAGCTCAACTTATTGTTAAAAATAATGACTATTATTATACAAACCTAACTTTCAAACCTTATAGGCCCTATATAATTATGGTTCCTACCCAACCTAACGTAACCTAACCTTTCCTATGTTAATAGATTAAAATTTCAAAGCATATTGATCAAACAAAATAACCAAATGACCCCAACCTGGGTCGCCCACCTGCTCGACCCTTTGGGCGCAATTGCAAGGACACCACCTGCATGTTTGCACTGAAAGGGAAAGGATGAGAAAAGTAGAATATAGAACAAATGTACACGCATTTTCGTAGTGGGAGAGTGGAAACACTTCCGGATTAAAAGACATATCAGTAAATCCGTCTCGGATTCTAACCTCAGTTCCGCCAGCAGGCAGCCAAACGAGAAGAGGTAGACGCGGGCCCAAATTATGTATGAGAAGTACGTTGCTAACAATACAAACTGTGTATGAGAAGTACGTTGCTAACAATACAAACTGTGTATGAGAAGTACGTTGCTAACAATACAAACTGTTAAGTTCACAAACATTTCAAATCTTTTATAGGATGAAACCACACGATGGTCGTCCCTGTCTGTATTGGCCATGTCAGGGGGTAGCTCTCGGCCTGGAGATCAGGCATCAGGCACTAAGGCCAGAACTGACCTACTTGAGACAACATCTAATAATAATCTCTTTCTACCAGTTTAATTCATTTACAAACATTTTGTCCCGATCTTTTTTCAGACAGGGTTCATGTTTACCTACAAACTTAAAGACATTTGTCGAAAAGGAAAACCCCTCTATTATGTTCTTGTCAATGCCGTGGACACAAAAAAATCGGCGATATCTAAAGGGTCTCTTTGTATGCGCGCGCGTCTCGCCGTATGAATGAACACATTGTGGTATAAAACCAACAAAACTGCAACTCGGTATTTTGGGGCTTGATATAATGGCTTCACCACGCTAACATAATGGACTCTTGAAGAAAAAAAAAGTTTTCTTTTTCAACCAATGTTGGTTAAGAGGTTTGGATTGGAATCGATACGACACGCGTCAACAGTTAAGATAACTTGAATTGTAACTTTATCTTATAGGAACTTCAAATGATCATTTCACAAAACTCATGTCCCGCTTAGTTTGAGAAAGAGAATATTATCTGAATATAATTTTTTTAATAATGTCAAAGCACATTGACAATAATTTAAAGAGTTTTAATAGAGCAGATTATCAACCTTGAGTTAGTAGTTATAAACTTAGACTAACTTTTAAAAGTTAATATTTCTATTTAGAAAGAGCCTAAACGTTTTCGCTGAGGTTTACAAATTATGTAGGGATGTAAAAAGTTGTTTGGAGCTAATACCACGTTAACTTACTCCAATCAGAACAATCACTATAATCAGAATAATTACCAACTATAACTATCCTCAAATTGTATCGACATACCTGGTAGTAGTTTCATCGGGCGGCGTCTATGCGAGAGACTGGGCTTATTGCGCTAATGTGTGCTCAAACAGGAGTTAGCGGCTTCTTACGTCCTTGATGGTCACAAGTCACTTTGAACCTCAAACAAGTACACAGTGTCGTGTCTATGTCGCGTCCAAGTACAGGTTTATGTGGAGTTTGATTTGTCATGTAAACATATCAAACAGGCGTAAGCAATTTTTGAAAACAATTAGGCTTAACGTAGGGTTATTTTAGAAGTCACTCTACTAATTCCAGATATAAATGAGAATGTATCCGTACGTGAAGTGTGTGAATGTGTCACGTGTGATGGAAGCTCCGAAGTGAGCAGCAGTTGTTGTCTTGCGCGCGGTTCCTACACAAGTAACGCTCGTATGGGAGCGGCAGTTGGATGCGGGCGGGAAACAAACATCGAAAAGAAAATACGACGATAAAAAAAGAAGTAAAGACGAAGGAGGAAAAAAAGTGAAGAGTCCGTATGGGGGGAGGGGTTAGAGGGGAAGTGCCTCTTAGGGGAGCTCCTCTAGGAGAGAGACGTCTTTAGATTCAACCGTAGGGAGAGAGAAAAAAAAGATGTAATTTTTCATTTACAAGGGTTAAGAAAAATGGGATGGGAAGCCTGAGAATTTTTGGAGGGAAAATTCTTTCGAGCGATAATCAAGGAAAATAAAATATGAGGATTATCAAAGTGCCCGAGCGTTTAACAAAAATGTTTAGATCTTTTGGCGGATATGCATTTATATTTTTATAAAGTTGACTAAACAATGGTATAAAAAAATACCGGCCACACTTAAAATGTGGATAAGAAAATATAAACCAAAATCATAAATATTTTGCAATTTGGTTGAATAAGATGGATTTTAGCGTGGTCTGCATATTTTTTTCTAAATGAATGTTTTAATCATTTATATTTGAGCGTCATCAACATAACGGGCCTAAGGTCATAACAAGATCTTAGGGATAAAATTTTATTTGGACAAGGTATTTTGAATATTTCATAGCAAATATGTGAATTATTTGATTGATTTACCATAATTATAATCATGTCCTTAGGTCATGTTTATACGTTTTTAAATATATTATTTTGATATTAATAAAGTCCCTTATTCAGTTAATGTATTTTGTTGTATTAGCATAAAAGGTGCTGATAATCCGTACAAAAAGTAGCGCGAAAAAAAAACGTTTGTGTGTTTATTTAATGGAATTGGCTATGTAAAAATCGATCGAAATATCTACGAATTTATAATAACGCTCGAGATTACCTTGACCTTTGATTATCATCATTAACAAAAGTGTACTGTTTTGTCCGCATACCTAAAAATATTATATATTATCATCTACAACAATGGAATGACGCGATATAGATCAAAATATTATATTGTTGTCCAAGTTGTAGATGTATAGGCTTAATACTCTCCCAATTATATTCCATTGTTAACAATTACACTAGTGTGTACTTTACATCGCAACAAGTAACTTAGCTGGCAAGTAATGATGCATCAGGGTTTGGTTAGTATACAGTGAACAAAGTTGTGGGGAGAACTCAATTTTAACAAAATAAAGCTTACTACTTCCAGAACAAAACCACTGTTACAAATTCACTTTAGCGGAGTCACTATTACATACACAGTGCTCACTATTTTCACTCAACACCGTTGCACTTGATTTTTACTTTTTAATGCCACCAAAACGAACTTATTTCTAGTTCTTCTATTCCACAATGAGTCAACTGACGCACTTGTACCACGCAATCGAAACCAGTGAAGTTACATACCAGTGAAGCAATGAGCAACCACTCCCAACATGATTCACAATGTCCTCCGAAAGAGTGCAGCATTCGACTTTACGGCGACCTCCTGGTTGACTGGGTCTTCGCCCTTACCGCGTATATTCTCAACGCGTATTTCCCTCCCTTTCCCCCCTTCAACAACACTCACTCACTCACTCTGAAGAGTTATCAATTTACCCCTCCTCCTGGCCACCCTTTACACCACGATTCCAAAATTTAATATATTATCCCTCCTTTTAATACATGGCAAACCCCTCCCCCTTGGACATCATCCCAACTTCCGGTAATGTAGAGGGCATGCGCATTACATTTGCTCCGCCCCTCTCTGTACCTCATAAGCTTTAAGCGCTGGTCTTGCCCTGACTCCGCCTTCCATTTCCCCTCTTGTGACAAATCGCATCCCCTCCATTTATTTCTTTTATCTCACCCATTACCTTAGGCCTCCATTGGAATGGTCGGGAGTCGCTAGTAGTGTAACAACTTGCCACCAGGGAGCATATAAGTCGTTGCTGTCAACGCGATCTCTTGATGGTTTAATGTACTACGTCAATATTTGAAAATGGATTAAAATGAATTCAAACGTTCCTCGTATTGAATGAATAGAACAGCGAGTTCGAGTCTTCAAACAAGAACATAATGATCTGTATTGTGTAACCGGTGTATCATGTATGGTGCACTTGACGGGGAATGTGTTTCTGTCAACTGGAAACCAAACCATTTGACGCAGAATCTTTAAACTTGGACGTTTGTCAAGCTGGAATACTACAATTAATAATAAAGTATTAACAAAAGTTACCAAGTTATTACTGAGGGTTTATAAATATTGATTCAAAATGTTCATACGAGACTCTTTTAGCCACTCTCCTCGAGCTTTGAATGGCTCTAAATATCTCTAGATGACGTAACAAGAGCACCCGAAGAGTTCTAGTGACGTGACAAATATATTTTTCTTACAGGCAATGTTTGCTGTTCATTTATTGTTTTATAACTGGATGTCTTTCGTTCAAGTTCTCAGCGACTTGTGGTTTAGGCCCTAAATATCAGTGTCACTTGGCAGTGAGACAGACCCCCCAGGAGAAAGCGCGGGCCCCGTTCGTTCTCTTTGTTATACTCTACTTCAGTGATAGCAGCGCCTTATTGTCTAGCATTATAACACAGGGATCAGACCTCCAAACCCAAAGGGGGGTGGGGGCGCCTCCTTCGGCAAATGTTTGGAAATTGCAATCTCATGGTCCTCTCCCAGAAAACTTTCTCCACCACTTCTTGAGCTAAATTTGTAATTTTTTACAAAACGGTCACTTTTTCAAAGCAAAAAAAACATTACACGCAAATTATTCCTTAAATGAAATTGGAATGTTATTCAGATGATAAATTACTTAAATTCAGATATGACTTGATTCACTGACCACTTCTCTTCACGTGCCAAACATAATTTAAATACAAACCGTCCAAACACTTTGACACGAATGACAATATTGGACCGAACCACTGATATATTTGTGATAAATGCCAGTAAGTTCCTCTGGAGGCCATACCAGTTCTAGGGCCTTGCATGCACTATTTATTGGCAAGGATGCACACTTTATTGTTTTAATTCATGTCTGATCTATGTATTTATTTATTTTAGGTAGGCCTACGGCAATTTTATTGAATCTGTTATTTGTGATCTTGGCCTGGTCCTCTAGAAGTCCCTGGACGGTACCAATAGTCCCCCTCAAGCCCTCGTGGTAGGTCAGATTAAAGGGACTAACATATCAGCAGCTAGGCTAAGACTAATAGGTATATAGCACAGGGATATATCAGCAGTTAGTTTGAGACTAATATAGCAAGCACATGGTTGTATCAGCAGCTAGTTTGAGACTACTATGCTATATAACACAGGGATATATCAGAAGATAGTTTGAGACTAATATAGCACATGGTTATTTATATCAGCAGCTAGTTTGAGACTACTATGCTATATAACACAGGAATATATCAGCAGCTAGTTTGAGACTACTATGCTATATAACACAGGAATATATCAGCAGCTAGTTTGAGACTACTAGGCTATATAACACAAGGTTGTATCAGCAGCTAGTTTGGGACTACTATGCTATATAACACAGGGATATATCAGCAGCTAGTTTGAGACTACTAGGCTATATAACACAGGGATATATCAGAAGATAGTTTGAGACTAATATAGCACATGGTTATTTATATCAGCAGCTAGTTTGAGACTACTATGCTATATAACACAGGAATATATCAGCAGCTAGTTTGAGACTACTATGCTATATAACACAGGAATATATAAACAGCTAGTTTGAGACTACTAGGCTATATAACACAAGGTTGTATCAGCAGCTAGTTTGGGACTACTATGCTATATAACACAGGGATATATCAGCAGCTAGTTTGAGACTACTAGGCTATATAACACAGGGATATATCAGAAGATAGTTTGAGACTAATATAGCACATGGTTATTTATATCAGCAGCTAGTTTGAGACTACTATGCTATATAACACAGGAATATATCAGCAGCTAGTTTGAGACTACTATGCTATATAACACAGGAATATATAAACAGCTAGTTTGAGACTACTAGGCTATATAACACAAGGTTGTATCAGCAGCTAGTTTGGGACTACTATGCTATATAACACAGGGATATATCAGCAGCTAGTTTGAGACTACTAGGCTATATAACACAGGGATATATCAGAAGATAGTTTGAGACTAATATAGCACATGGTTATTTATATCAGCAGCTAGTTTGAGACTACTATGCTATATAACACAGGAATATATCAGCAGCTAGTTTGAGACTACTATGCTATATAACACAGGAATATATAAACAGCTAGTTTGAGACTACTAGGCTATATAACACAAGGTTGTATCAGCAGCTAGTTTGGGACTACTATGCTATATAACACAGGGATATATCAGCAGCTAGTTTGAGACTACTAGGCTATATAACACAGGGATATATCAGAAGATAGTTTGAGACTAATATAGCACATGGTTATTTATATCAGCAGCTAGTTTGAGACTACTATGCTATATAACACAGGAATATATCAGCAGCTAGTTTGAGACTACTATGCTATATAACACAGGAATATATAAACAGCTAGTTTGAGACTACTAGGCTATATAACACAAGGTTGTATCAGCAGCTAGTTTGGGACTACTATGCTATATAACACAGGGATATATCAGCAGCTAGTTTGAGACTACTAGGCTATATAACACAGGGATATATCAGAAGATAGTTTGAGACTAATATAGCACATGGTTATTTATATCAGCAGCTAGTTTGAGACTACTATGCTATATAACACAGGAATATATCAGCAGCTAGTTTGAGACTACTATGCTATATAACACAGGAATATATAAACAGCTAGTTTGAGACTACTAGGCTATATAACACAAGGTTGTATCAGCAGCTAGTTTGGGACTACTATGCTATATAACACAGGGATATATCAGCAGCTAGTTTGAGACTACTAGGCTATATAACACAGGGATATATCAGAAGATAGTTTGAGACTAATATAGCACATGGTTATTTATATCAGCAGCTAGTTTGAGACTACTATGCTATATAACACAGGAATATATCAGCAGCTAGTTTGAGACTACTATGCTATATAACACAGGAATATATAAACAGCTAGTTTGAGACTACTAGGCTATATAACACAAGGTTGTATCAGCAGCTAGTTTGGGACTACTATGCTATATAACACAGGGATATATCAGCAGCTAGTTTGAGACTAATATAGCACATGGTTATTTATATCAGCAGCTAGTTTGAGACTACTAGGCTATATAACACAGGGATATATCAGCAGCTAGTTTGAGACTAATATAGCACATGGTTATTTATATCAGCAGCTAGTTTGAGACTACTAGGCTATATAACACAAGGTTATTTATATCAGCAGCTAGTTTGAGACTAATATAGCACAGGGTTATTTATATTAGCAGCTAGTTTGAGACTACTAGGCTATATAACACAGGGATATATCAGCAGATAGTTTGAGACTAATATAGCACATGGTTATTTATATCAGCAGCTAGTTTGAGATTAATATAGATAGCACAGGGTTATTTATTTCAGCAGCTAGTTTGAGACCAGAAGACTATATAGACTTTAGCAGTTAGGCTTAGACTAACAGTCTAGGTTTTATAGGCCAGTCCACTGTACGCAGATTCTCTAGTAGGCCTAATTGAATGGGATCGTTCTGATGGCAACAATTCTCAATATTAAGAGCATCATTGAGGTTCAGTGACCTTGGGCAAGTAGTTTATAATGTGTTTCGATCCACGATATAGATAACTACTTACTACAGTTTACAAGAAGTCCAACTGGTGATAGATATTTACTACAGTGTACAAGCATTCCAACTGATAACAGATATTCACTATATTATACAAGCAGTCCAACTGATAACAGATATTCACTACAGTGTACAAGCATTCCAACTGATAACAGATATTCACTATATTATACAAGCAGTTCAACTGATAACAGATATTTACTACAGAATAAGTTAGTCTGTGCTTGCAGTGTTGTTGTTTTTGAAAACAAGACTTAGGTATACAAAATGAGGTTTCCCTTGTATCTTAGAGCATATGCAAGGTTTCAGATGGCTAGTACTCGCGTCTACAGACAATAACGGACAAGTACTCATTAGATTTATCTTTGGACTTTCTGTATACTGTAGTAAATCTGTTATCAGTTGGACTGACTGTAACTTATACATTTCTATTTGTTTCTCACTTTCAAGCCATATGCCTTAAACCATGAGACCGCATATTTTGTAATCCTAAAAACAAAGGAACATTGAATGATGAAACTTTATCAATAAGACCTATGTGCTTAAGAGTCTTGTTGATTGCCTCGGGCTTATTACTTTTTACTTTAGCTTTACACCTTAGTGTGGATAGCTTTAGAATCCGCAGGTAGATAGCTAGACGCAGAGCTAGAATAATACCTCTAAATCAATATGTGTGGAAATATTAAAATTTGAATACTTAATGAAACATGATAGTTGGAACCTCAAGAGAATTGTCTTATTACTGTACATTAGTTGCGGCCTATACGCCTTGACCCCCAGTACAGGAAGGTTAAAATACCAGAGAAATGAGTAGCTTGAATTTGGCAAACCTTTCCATCTCGAGGGAACTTTAGGGTCTGCCTATCAGGCGTATTTTGTTTAGTTTCATATTTAAAAAGAGCTTGACGCCTTAATGCAAGCGACCATTAGTGTGGATAACTCCAAAACAAAAAACGTGAAAAGGGAAGACAGGGCTTATGGTCTATAAACTTTAGAATAGTAAACAGACAATTTTTAACGCTCACTATTGTGATCCTTACACCATAGACTGCGTGAACACTGACGATAAAAAATAATACAGTTAAAGTTGAAATTTTTCATTCGTACAAAATGAGAGCTCATTCTGGCGTTTTAAACCTCGTGACCATCTATTTGGGTAGCTAAGAAACCAAGAAACATAGAAAGCTAGCACTAGTTTGTTATTTCACAGATATTTAGAGGCTGAAGTCTTAAAACCACGTGATCACCGATACTTTCAAAACCAAGGAACATCAAATCCGGAAAACTCGTATTTTAACTATACTTTGTGATTCGGGCACCTTGGGCATCTATTACTATTTTATAAAATACATATACATAGCGAGCCTTACGCCTTGAACCACAAAATACTTGTGCAGATGGTTGGGAAACAGATCAACTTAGGAAGTTTAAACTTTTAAAACGCACTAAGGGCAATGTGTAAGTGTAAATGTTGTATTGTGACGATAAAAAGTTATCCACTATCATGATGTGTTCTTTGATATAGTTTAATAGCCGGACAATGGCGGACACTTGCAGCCAGTACTGAATATATAGTGGTTCAGACAAATAAACCCAGCTCCGTGAGTCTTTAAAATAAATATATTGGTTTTTTAAAGAATGCATCAAACTGTTTTATCTTTCCATGTATATATATTTTTAGCACCACGTTTTACTACGTGTTCGGGTTGTACGCTTATGTACTGATTGAGGGGGTCGGGGCAGAAACGTGATAACCCTCACAAATCTAGATGGAATATTTTCACTATTTAAACGTCTATAAAATCCTGAAATCCATCTATAAAAATTAAGTAAAATATTCATGGACGTTAGTTATCCCCAAGGTTGTCTCTGGTTATAAAAACAACTTGTAGTTCAAGAGGTATTTAACAAGAAATCACTGCCAACATATTCTGTCGTCTAATGAGGATTATCATGTTTTTGCCCCGACCCCCTCAATTACGATAATAGTTTTAGGGACTAAGGTTATATTTAAATGACGTGTATCCACATTTACGTGGAGGGAGAGTGGAAAATCATTTAGGAAAACTCCACCTACATCCAACCTAGATTCGAACCTAGATTTCCCCGTCATCGTCAGTCTAGTCTACTACGAGAGTAGCGCGTTAGACCAACTCTAACCAGTTAAATATAATTTTCTCGTTTTTTTATTAGAGCGTTAGTTTGGTCAGCTGTGATGAGGACGGTTAGTTCGAGGTTCGACTCGTCGTGTGTGCTGGTAACCGGTTTCCTCAATGGTTTGCACTCTCTCTCTCTCTCTCTCTCCACGTAAATGTCGGTACCATTGTCACAATGATCATCATCAACCAAGAGATGAACAAGGGACGAATAGAATGTTGCAGGGTCTGTCCGTTGTGTTTGTACTAAATATAAAGGTAGGAATAAGACACTAGCAGTCTTTAGTGCAATAAATCCACAGTAGTCTCCTAACCAGATTTAAGGGCCTATATAGGCCTTACCAGACCTACATTTTTAGGTTTATCGCTCGGGAGGAACACCGTACCAGTAGCTCTAGAGTACCAACGTTCATAAAGATTACTAAATGTAGCCTATATCATCACTGAACACGTTTTACTTTCTCATTTTAAAGTAATATATATAGCTACATCACTCCTAGTCCAGTTTGTTGAAATATTAGCCAGTACTAATGTACTAATGTACCGTCCTCCAGGGGACGACCAAATGTACTAATCGTACATCCTTTCCGTGGAGGCTCTTTCCATGTCCCGATGAGATGATGGGAGGGTGATGGTGAGTATGAGGGTGATGGTGAGTATGAGGGTGATAGTGAGTGTGAAGGTAATAGTGAGTATGAGGGTGATGGTGAGTATGAGGGTGATGGTGAGTATGAGGGTGATGGTGAGTATGAGGGTGATGGTGAGTATGAGGGTGATGGTGAGTATGAGGGTGATGGTGAGTATGAGGGTGATGGTGAGTATGAGGGTGATGGTGAGTATGAGGGTGATGGTGAGTATGAGGGTGATGGTGAGTATGAGGGTGATGGTGAGTATGAGGGTGATGGTGAGTATGAGGGTGATGGTGAGTATGAGGGTGATGGTGAGTATGAGGGTGATGGTGAGTATGAGGGTGATGGTGAGTATGAGGGTGATGGTGAGTATGAGGGTGATGGTGAGTATGAGGGTGATGGTGAGTATGAGGGTGATGGTGAGTATGAGGGTGATGGTGAGTATGAGGGTGATGGTGAGTATGAGGGTGATGGTGAGTATGAGGGTGATGGTGAGTATGAGGGTGATGGTGAGTATGAGGGTGATGGTGAGTATGAGGGTGATGGTGAGTATGAGGGTGATGGTGAGTATGAGGGTGATGGTGAGTATGAGGGTGATGGTGAGTATGAGGGTGATGGTGAGTATGAGGGTGATGGTGAGTATGAGGGTGATGGTGAGTATGAGGGTGATGGTGAGTATGAGGGTGATGGTGAGTATGAGGGTGATGGTGAGTATGAGGGTGATGGTGAGTATGAGGGTGATGGTGAGTATGAGGGTGATGGTGAGTATGAGGGTGATGGTGAGTATGAGGGTGATGGTGAGTATGAGGGTGATGGTGAGTATGAGGGTGATGGTGAGTATGAGGGTGATGGTGAGTATGAGGGTGATGGTGAGTATGAGGGTGATAGTGAGTATGAGGGTGATAGTGAGTATGAGGGTGATAGTGAGCATGAGGGTGATAGTGAGCATGAGGGTGTGGAACCAGTGGAAACACTTAAGCCTAATTAACCAAACCCTGGTTAAAGTTGGGGTGATTCCCCTTTCTGGAAAAATACACAAGGAATCAGCCGGGAATTGAACCCAGGACCCCTAGGCTCGTAACCAGGTGCACTGACCACCACACCCCAGGGCCGGTATTTTAATAGTGAAAATGTATGAGCTGAAGAATATGATGAATCTAGACATTTATCTGCCCCCGAAGCCCAAAAAAGGATTAATTATGTCCCTGTGCGTGTCCCTGGGGCTACAGCTGAAACTGTTTGATGGGTTTGGTTCAAATGTTATATTAATATGCCAGTCTAAACTTTGGCGTTTTGATCCTAACCCTTTAAATTGAGGACAGTTGATAGGTGCTGAGTGTCTTATTTCAAAAACTTTTCGAAAATTGTTTTAACGTTTTTGTTTATTTTAACATTGGGTCAAATATCTGGGGAGTGGTTGAAATGGGGGGAAAAAACACTACATAGGCCTACTAGTTTCATAGGGGGAAACGTAAAGAATAATTAATTTCAAATAACCAAGTTTCGAAAATTTGAAATATTTTAAAAATATTTCATACGTTTTTATTTAAGACGGGTATCTATGGAGTGTTTTACGTGATAAATAAGAACGTAAACTCATTTTAAAAAAATATATAATAATGTCATGGTAGTTAAGTGATGAGGGTTATTTGAAAATAGACTAAATGAGAAAGTATGTAACTTACTGTACTATTGTGTCATTCCATTCATTGCTACAGCATTGGTGTTGTTTTATAGAGACTGGCAGTATTAATCGGAAGGACAGTTAGGCCTAGACTATATTTTACACGTCTGTTCTTCTATATTTTCTATACCAAGGTCACCTAAACTTGCTTGATTGCTCCAGAGCAGCAATTCTCAACCGGGGGGCCGTGAAAGGTTTTTTCGGGGGCCTCGAAAAAATAATTTAAAACGTCATTTGCTTATTACTGGAGTCAATTATCTTAAATGTTACGTTTTGGAAGAAAAATTCAATGATTGTAAGCATGTAAGCACAGTAGACTCTCAATTTTCCGTGGCAAAGGAGGGGAGGGGAATCACGGATAATAGAAATCACGGATAGTACAATATCCCCATCTGTTTACCATCAGCATTCAAAATTATCTGCTCTTTGTTTCTATTTATTTATGTGAAGTGATATTTTCCACAGTGGTAAATATTAATATGAAGCAGCGAAATTAACTCCTGCATCAAGTAGTACAATTTAAACAAGAATAGACAAATTGGTGGAAAGTGTTCAAGTTATTTAAGTAAGTTAATATTTGTTTCTTTTCATTTGTTTGTTAATAAAATCAGTAAATAAAGCCACTATTTTAGTGTTAATATTAATCATTAATATATTAATAAAAACAAGTAGGCCCTAAAATATTTTCTGATATTTGGGGGGCCGCGAGTAATAAAAGGCTAAGTAAGACCCACTGTGTATAATATCTGAGTGTTAAGACGGCGCTCCACATGCGGTATTAGCCGACTGCATCATGGGACCCTCTCTTGTCAGTGTCTATTGACGGGGACGAGTCTTGATACGTGGCAGCTCTGGTGACTATCTTAGGCCTAACATCAAGGAGATATTACAACAGTCTAAAACTTGAATGTGGAACTTTTTCATCAACCATTAAATAACGAGACCATATTCTTTTCAAAAAAGTCGCAGAGGTAGGTACAACATTTGAGAAATAAGATATTTGGGAATTTGGCGTATTTATTTTAAATATGAGCTTGGTGTGCCAAATTTGTAGGCCTACTATTTTTTTTAACATGGATCTATCTTCAAAAGTTGTTGAACCTGCAACACCAACTTGTGCAGTTGTTTCTCACATGAAACAACTGAGATGTCTTGGCTTCCGGACACACATTTCTCAACATTTCTCAACATTTCTCAACATTAGGAAAGTGACATCAGTGTAGATTTATAGCATAACAATAACACCTTTATTACAAATACATACTTCAGATAATTGTTCAAATAAATGGTACGACACAATCGAATACACTTGAAGAAAACTTCAAAAATCTGTTTTTAGTAAACCACCCAAAAATAAGTTTTACTTATAAAAACAAACACATCATCTCATCTTGTTATTCACAAAAATCATTCTTTATTTATACATTTTAAACCAAATTGTTCTGATATTTTTAAGAAAGTCATATTTTCAAAAATTAATTATTTGTAACCTATCCTTAAATATTTATTCGTAAAAATTAAATCGTTTTCCTACTTATCATGAAAAACTGTTCACAGATTCCCATTTCGAATTCAAACTTTAAGGTCAATTTCCAAAAAATTAAATTCTCTCTAATTTATTGCAATTAAACTAACTTAATTTATTTTAGACACATAAAGATGCATTATTAATTTGTAAAATAGTCTCCCAATATCAATTTGTATCCAGATCATTAGATTATTATTATTTAGCACCTAGTCTTACTCAAATTATTAGAGCTATTAATTTTTAAAAATAAAAATCAACCATTAGTAATCACTATTAAATAATTTTAAAAAGATCTAGGCCTTACTCAAAATACAAACCAGCTAACAAATATCCAATATGAACCAAATCAAACAATTATTTTAAATACTCAAATTAAATAAGAGTCGTCAGTTAACAGTCAACTACACATAACACAATTTTTTCCTCAAAACAAGTACCAATACAGATTTACTTGTCATGTTATTGTCAAATACTCCCCAGATATAGGTACATTTTAATCAAAATTGTTATAGCCATTTACAAAATAATTTAAATTTTATAAAATCACTCACCAGTAAACGAAAATAAAGTAAAACAGTACCGACACAACCATTTGGAACCAAATCGTTATAGCCATTTGTAAAATATTTAAAGTTTTCAAATTTTTGAAATATCAGTCATCAGTAAACTACTCTTCATTGGATTTTTGCCCCGAAACCAATTAAATAATGGTATTTTTCATATTAAACAAATCCAAGATATGTATTTAAAAAAATCATTATTGCCATTTTCGAAAAAAAAAATATTTGAAATAATTCCTTATAAGTAAACTACCCTTGATTGAAGCGAGAGAGAGTAAAAAAAAAAGTTTTGTGGAATAGCCCTATAGTATCTAAATAACATGATCTAACAAAATCCATTAAACAGTTTCAAATCTGCGACCAGGGACAGACAGACATACGGACATGGGAAAAGACAGAATTGTAAAAATCACTTTTTTGGGCTAATGTTCACATAAAACGTAGATAGATTTTCACAATCACAATACTTTCTCTTGATATAAGTAAAAATATAAGATGAGTTTAGTTGTTTAGAAAGGGGTTTATTCATTTTATTTAATAATGTTTAGCTAATAACTTTGAATTCTATCAAAATGATTCATTAATTCTAATTTTTTTAATGCTATTCTATTATTATTTAAAATCTTCTTTATATCTTTTATGATCGTTGGGTTTAATAAGCCTGGCTTAAAATAAACTCACGCCTAGATTCAAATAATGATTACAAGGGTTATCCGGTCCTAAGTTGTAGTCCTAAATATGCAAATAGTCCGAGAATGTTTGTTGCCCGTTAGAGATAGCTTCACAGTAGAACCTGCCATGTTCGTTAAAACACACACTCACGCCATTCTCTTGTTAGAAGAAAGCCGGTTCTATTTCCGCTTGATATGCAAGTACTCTATAATTGCTGTCACTTAGTAAAGTTCCATGTCGATGTACTTGTGTAGTATCTACTCTGCTGTTGCCAGGCCGACTGAACTCTTGGTCAACAACTACAACACTGCATTTCCGGCGTGTCAATATATTCCAAATAGCTGGACTGTACAACATAATGAGATATAATAGCTATCATACAACAAGGACAACAAGCAGTCTGAGTTAGTGGAACTATCACAAGAACATACCAGACACGACAAGCAGACTGAGTTAGTGGAACTATCACCAGAACATAACAGACACAACAAGCATACTGAGTTAGTGGAACTATCACAAGAACATACCAGACACGACAAGCAGACTGAGTTAGTGGAACTATCACCAGAACATACTAGACACGACAAGCAGACTGAGTTAGTGGAACTATCACCAGAACATACCAGACACAACAAGCAGGCTGAGTTAGTGGAACTATCACCAGAACATACCAGATACAACAAGTATACTGAGTTAGTGGAACTATCACCAGAACATACCAGACACAACAAGCATACTGAGTTAGTGGAACTATCACCAGAACATACCAGACACAACAAGCATACTGAGTTAGTGGAACTATCACCAGAACATACCAGACACAACAAGCATACTGAGTTAGTGGAACTATCACCAGAACATACCAGACACAACAAGCATACTGAGTTAGTGGAACTATCACCAGAACATACCAGACACAACAAGCATACTGAGTTAGTGGAACTATCACCAGAACATACCAGACACAACAAGCATACTGAGTTAGTGGAACTATCACCAGAACATACCAGACACAACAAGCATACTGAGTTAGTGGAACTATCACCAGAACATACCAGACACAACAAGCATACTGAGTTAGTGGAACTATCACCAGAACATACCAGACACAACAAGCATACTGAGTTAGTGGAACTATCACCAGAACATACCAGACACAACAAGCATACTGAGTTAGTGGAACTATCACCAGAACATACCAGACACAACAAGCATACTGAGTTAGTGGAACTATCACCAGAACATACCAGACACAACAAGCATACTGAGTTAGTGGAACTATCACCAGAACATACCAGACACAACAAGCATACTGAGTTAGTGGAACTATCACCAGAACATACCAGACACAACAAGCATACTGAGTTAGTGGAACTATCACCAGAACATACCAGACACAACAAGCATACTGAGTTAGTGGAACTATCACCAGAACATACCAGACACAACAAGCATACTGAGTTAGTGGAACTATCACCAGAACATACCAGACACAACAAGCATACTGAGTTAGTGGAACTATCACCAGAACATACCAGACACAACAAGCATACTGAGTTAGTGGAACTATCACCAGAACATACCAGACACAACAAGCATACTGAGTTAGTGGAACTATCACCAGAACATACCAGACACAACAAGCATACTGAGTTAGTGGAACTATCACCAGAACATACCAGACACAACAAGCATACTGAGTTAGTGGAACTATCACCAGAACATACCAGACACAACAAGCATACTGAGTTAGTGGAACTATCACCAGAACATACCAGACACAACAAGCATACTGAGTTAGTGGAACTATCACCAGAACATACCAGACACAACAAGCATACTGAGTTAGTGGAACTATCACCAGAACATACCAGACACAACAAGCATACTGAGTTAGTGGAACTATCACCAGAACATACCAGACACAACAAGCATACTGAGTTAGTGGAACTATCACCAGAACATACCAGACACAACAAGCATACTGAGTTAGTGGAACTATCACCAGAACATACCAGACACAACAAGCATACTGAGTTAGTGGAACTATCACCAGAACATACCAGACACAACAAGCATACTGAGTTAGTGGAACTATCACCAGAACATACCAGACACAACAAGCATACTGAGTTAGTGGAACTATCACCAGAACATACCAGACACAACAAGCATACTGAGTTAGTGGAACTATCACCAGAACATACCAGACACAACAAGCATACTGAGTTAGTGGAACTATCACCAGAACATACCAGACACAACAAGCAGACTGAGTTAGTGGAACTATCACCAGAACATACCAGACACAACAAGCAGACTGAGTTAGTGGAACTATCACCAGAACATACCAGACACAACAAGCAGGCTGAGTTAGTGGAACTATCACAAGATCATACAAGACACAACAAACATGTTCAGTTAGTGGAACTATCACGAGATCATACAAGACACAACAAACATTTTGATTTAGTGGAACTATCATGAGTTCATACAAGACACAACAAACATGTTGGTTTAGTGTAACTATCAAGAGATCATACAAAACACAACAAACATGTTGATATACTGGAACTATCACGAGATCATACAAGACACAACAAACATGTTGATTTAGTGGAACTATCACGAGATCATACAAGACACAACAAGCATGTTGATTTAGTTGAACTATCACGAGTTCATATAAGGTACAACAAACATGTTGATTTAGTGGAACTATCACGAGATCATTCAAGACACAATAAGCATGTTGATTTAGTGGAACTATCATGATATCATTTAAGACACAATAAACATGTTGATTTAGTGAAACTATCATGAGTTCATACAAGACACAATAAACATGTTGATTTAGTGGTACAATCACGAGTTCATACAAAACACAACAAACATGTTGATTTAGTGGAACTATCACGATATCATTCAAGACACAACAAACATGTTGATTTAGTGGAACTATCACGAGATCATACAAGACACAAAAAACATGTTGATTTAGTGGAACTATCACGAGATCATTCAAGACACAACAAACCTGTTGATTTAGTGGAACTATCAGGAGATCATACAAGACACAACAAGCATGTTGATTTAGTTGAACTATCACTAGCTCATACAAGGCACAACAAACATGCTGATTTAGTGGAACTATCATAGTTTATACAAGACACAACAAACATGTTGATTTAGTGGAACTATAACGAGATCATACAGACACAACAAGCATGCTAAGGTAGTGGAACTATCACGAGGGTTGGAAAATGACGCTAAATTTTGTGATATATCTAATTTAAGTAATTTAAACGCTCCTACAGTTTCAATAAAATTAGTTTTTCTACCTAAAGACATATTAAAAATCATCTTTTTATTAGTTATAAGTAAATTTGATGTTTCTGTTAAACAACCACGTAAATTAGATACAGCCTTCTCTAATGTCAGGTAGTTTTAAACAATTGAATTGAATGCTGTTTCTCATATAAAATAACTTATATGAAATTTAATATAACTGAAATATACCATCTTTTAATTTGATTGCATGAAAATGATCTTATTGCTTAGTCTGAAAGAAAAGTCTTAGCTCACAGATTATTTAGAAAACCATACAAGCAAAGACTAACATCCCATCTTAATTTATTGTTTATTCCATTCCACCTTAGATTACAGATAGGTCTGCTTTCACACCGACTTAATTTCTAGATATTTTCAACCTGCCTTAATTTACATTACTTTCATACACTTTACTTTACAGGTAATTCCATCCGTCCTCCCTCTTAGCTTACAAAGAGCTTCATCCGCCTTAAGGGCCACCTTGATCTACAAACAATTCCATCTGTCCTCCCTCTTAGCTTAGAAAGAGCTTCATCCGCCTTAAGGGCCACCTTGATCTACAAACAATTCCATCCTACCTCAATTTATAAGCAAACCATTACCATCCTAATTTATTGATAATTCTTTCACCTTTATTAGCAGATACTTTCATTTAGACCTACCATACATTTGCAAATATTTTTTTACCTTAACTTCCAGTAATCCAGTCCGCCTACAAAGGAAATACTATCATGCTACTAGTGGTGATAAATAATGATAGTTACTACTTTCATATCACTAGTGATAATAGTGATACTCACTGCACTGGACTGCACCTTCAGTTGGGTCTCGGCCATGTGATGGATCATTCACTACCATAACTTTGTTGTAGGCTACTATTAGTCCAAAACACGTTGGTTTCAATGTCTTTGAGCTAAGTAGATACATGTAGCTAGTATCAAGGAAACTGAATGAGAATGCTGGTGCACAAAGCACCAATGGACAACACGTGTCATCAACACGGTCATTAGATGACCCGGTCTCAACACAGTATAGTTTACTATGGGGGCTTAGACCCTAGCAACTACAACATTTTCCGCTCCGTCACAGTCTGTAAAGCCATTTTGCTAACTATATTGAGCCCTGGTTCTTGAATCTGAGGAATAGGTCGGTACATCTTGGAATGTTGGCACTTGATAGTTTGATGAATGTGTTTGTACATCTTAGAATGTTGTAGCAATTGACCTCTACTTCAAAAGTACTAAGTATTGCCTTATTTATTTTAAAAGTTTTGTCGTTTTACGACACAGAATGGCAATTCCGAAATATCATTTGGACTTTCTACTTCCAAGTTATTTGCTAAGTACCGAGCCATGTGTCAATACTTCCTCTAGCCCTTCAATGATATTTTCTTTCAAGCTGTGTTCTTTCAGTGTTTCATCAATCAATTGAATTAGTCAATAACGGAAGTTAATGTCAAATTTGCGCACATTATTGTTTAACGTGATAGTTTTATGCTCCCTTCACAGCTGAGAGTATTAATATTTGTCTGGACGATTGCTGTTCTATGAGCTTATGCATAAATTGGTAAACATTACATCAAGTCATCCTCCAATAGTGAAAGATTTCTCCCAAATGGAAAATTATGATTATTTTATTATACACTACTCTGCAACAATTGATTGACTGCATTTAATGAATGGATCGGATCCATTGTTGATTCATCCCATATTAGCAGTCTGGATTCTGATGATGGTTGCATCACTCAATATAATCCTCACGCAAGTCTTTATTCTACGTTCAACGTCTGTGGATTTTTTCTTCCTTGTTCATGTCAGACATATCCTGGATGATTACCGGAAGTTGTTGTAGATACTTTTTAGTTAAAATCGTCCTATTCTCTGTCTTGTAGAATCAGTATAATCTTTACATCTCAGAGAGCCAAGTATTCACAATCAAAACATCAGAAAGTCTGATTATCGCGTTTGTTGGCAAAGTCCGCTGTGAAGATATCAAAGAAAGTTTCCGACAGCTTCTTAGGCCTGGGTAATGAATCACACAAAGATCTGCCTTAAAGTCTAATGCATTTTCACTAAACCAGCTTTCTTTTCTCCCACACTCTTTCGTTTTCAAAATTCCTTTCAATTAGAGTAGTTATTGGTTTGTCTGAATACATATGTATGTAAGCTAAAATAAATGTTGATATTGAATATTACTGTACAATAATCTCGAGCATTACCTGTGTGATTTTTATTTGTAAGAGAAACACTCTAGTTAATAATATAAATACGAAACGACAAACAAAAGTATGAAAACAGGTCACGGTATTATAATCTGCTATTTAAATTTGGGTTTTACATTGGGATTTATATCCTAGTTAATTATCCTTGCTTTTGAAGAACTGAGAATAACATGTAGACGTATTAAAATGACTAAAAATTTTTAATTTTTGTAATTTTTATTTTCTATCAATTTTTAATTTTGACAGTTTTGCACACCCTTTTAGTGGTTCCTCTACAAATTCACCCAAATTCAACTTTCTACCTCATTGATAAGTATTAAAGATCATCTGGGTATACAATGCATACAAACACCATTAGGATTGTATTAATACAGATGAAAACTTCAACAAAATGCTTTGAACACAGTAATTGTCAGAATGAGAAGATGGTATAGACAGTGAACTTTTTATCTTCTTTGCTTGTTACACATTCCTGGTGAGACTTCAACAAGTCTGGAGAGGGTTGCATTGGGAGGGGGGAGTTACTACTTTTGAAGCAGGTATTGTATTCATATCATGTAAATCAATGTTATACTTAGCATAATACAAGAGTTTAGTTGTTAAAGACTTTTTCACTGTATGTCTAATGATTTTTTTTCATTTGTAAAGTGTCATTGATTTAGTCGTGTGCATTCACTACGAGTTTTTTTTATTAAGGTTTTAGGTAAACAAAATTGTAAATTAAAAGTGATTTTTATATAATATGTAGGTAAATTTTTGATAATTTCTATTTTATGAAAGTTTGGGCCATAATAATAAATAAATATTTTGATGGGAAAGGTTAGAAGTAGTCTTCTTAAAAATACTCGTTTGATGCCATGATTCCAATTGATTTATAACATAGTTTCGATTATCCAATTATATTATATGTTTATATAAATATATAAGCTCATTTTAATCTGGAACTAATATTTAATGTAATAACTATACTACTAGTGCCACACTACACGGACTAATGTGACCGACAATATCCTCGCCTAGTTTGTTCCGACGATTTAGTGGCGAGATTTCACTAGCACCTTCGTTTAGCTACGAACACTTCTTTTGCCTTATTCATATTCAGTTATATTGGAAACAGTTTGAAATTAGACTTATGCTTGATTAGTATTTGTAAAATATATTAAGATCAGGTTTAACACTTTAGTGGGTTTTATTAGAAAAATTATTATAACTTCCGACATAAACTGGGTAACACATTCCAAAATGTCACTCCATAGGCCTAAATTACTTTAGGATTGAATTTAAATGCAAGAATATGACAATTATTTATTTTACTGCTTTATTCTATTTAAAATATTTTATTTTAGGTATTTAAAATGAAACTCTTGGTTCTCACCTATAACAATTGTGTTTGTGTTTTTTAATTTTGTTTTTGTGTACTGGATCAGAGATTTACTTTACACAACATACTGTAACTACTAAATATTTGCTTCAGTACTGTTTAAAATGTAAAGATACTATCCGAACGTTACTATTCAAACAAAAGTAATTCTCATTGAAAGTCGGCCAGGAGCTCAGAAACTATTGAGGCTTTCGTTAATGAATTTGTGATCACAGCCCACGACGTCCGTCAGTTGTACCAATTTAAGGGCTTTGCTGTTTTATTTGCCGACCCACCGCTGGTTTTCAATTTCGGGCTCAAGGTAACAAATTAGACTTCCCTAGCTCAACCCTCATGTTAAATTAAACTTTGTAATGCACAGCGATGTAGCCTAAGTAAGTTCAAGCACACATGTATCCATACAATATTTCATAAAGTACTTACGTGTTGAACATATAACTAATGATGTACTTTAATTGTGAATGTTTCTGCTATGAGGGAGACGAGAATTGGAATTATACTATCTCATCATGAAGAAATCGATTACTAACGTTTCATTTAAATGTACACAGATCCTTATAATCCACACTGCAGACGATATGGAGGTTGTGAACATTTTATTGATTGTAATGTATAAACTACACTTTCTAAAGACACAGACTACATCAGAAGAAGACTTACAAACTAATTCATTCAGTATCTAATACTAATCACACAAGCTTAGCACTTAGCGATACACAAATCTTGTGTTATTTAACAACTGGTTTGTTATTTTAAAATACTGTTCACGCCAAAATGGAGGTGAAAGGAACCAACATGTCTCTATAGTATTAAAACCCCTTATATGTTGAGTTTTATGATTTAAAAAAACATTTAAAGATTAAACTACATCATAATTTTAGTTGGAAGAACAGTAGAAAAATTTCAAACATATTTCTTTGCGGCTAACATTCTTAACATTTTACTTTATTATTCGTGCTATTTTAAAGGTAGGCCTATTGATAATATCTATCAAAAATAACAACTGTAGATAACCTTACTTTATGTATGAATACATTACAATGGTAAATTTAGTAACTAACTTCTACTGTTCTTCCTACCAAAATCATACTATAGTTCCTTTTCAACGTTTCACGCAAAATATCGCAGCTCTGAGATTAAATTAAATTAATAAATTCGTATGGTCCTTTCATATTGGTGTTTGTGGGGACCATTGATGGAACACTGGAGTTAAACATTTCAATTCCAACAAACTAGGTAGAATTTTACTACTACTACTACTATTAATATTTAAATTGACAAGTGATGAGAAACTATTATTACTATTTCTTCTAAGCAGAAGACGTATGAGGAGAATGGGGAATAAACGCTTACCAGCGCATTCTCTGCAACGTGAACGGAAGAAAAACTTGTTCTACTAATTACTTGACGATCTTAGGCATCCCAAATCACAGAACGACATGTCCAGTAAAGTGCGATTAAAGAGTTCCACTGACCCATTCGATATTGGATGGTCCGCTATCCTTCAGGTCTTCACAATCTGTAATATATTGCACAAGTATCTGATTACTGTCTCGTCGAAATGCCTGGCTTGTTCAGTGTGAAGATCAGTTGTCACAATTACTGTCCCGTCGAAATGCCTGGCTTGTTCAGTGTGAAGATCAGTTGTCACAATTACTGTCCCGTTGAAATGCCTGGCTTGTTCAGTGTGAAGTTCAGTTGTCACAATTACTGTCCCGTCGAAATGCCTGGCTTGTTCAGTGTGAAGTTCAGTTGTCACAATTACTGTCCCGTCGAAATGCCTGGCTTGTTCAGTGTGAAGTTCAGTTGTCACAATTACTGTCCTATTGAAATGTCTGGCTTGTTCAGTGTGAAGTTCAGTTGTTACAATTACTGTCCTATTGAAATGCCTGGCTTGTTCAGTGTGAAGTTCAGTTGTCACAATTATTGTCCAGTCGAAATGTCTGGTTGTTCAGTGTGAAGTTCAGTTGTCACAATTACTGTCTCATCGAAATGTCTGGCTTGTTCAATGTGAAGTTCAGTTGTCACAATTACTGTCCTATTGAAATGTCTGGCTTGTTCAGTGTGAAGTTCAGTTGTCACAATTACTGTCTTCTTGTGTGGCACTTACACCCAAAGAGTAAGTTGTCGGATACAACTATAATTACTTTCTTTCACCGTTTTATCCTTGGAAAAGGGTCTAACATATCAACAGCCACCCGTTGCAGTGGTTCACCCACACAAAACTTTGTAGTGGTACCCTAGCTTAGTTTTACAAGAAGGGCTTTTCTGGACCCACGTTGTGGTGTCTTGATGGAGATCGGGCCGATACAAACGTGAGCAAACTTTTTCAACTTTCTTGTGAAAACCTAAGTGGTCTCTCTTGGGCACAAACAAGGAATTACATTGCCTTACGGGAGATTGGCTGCACCCTCAACTCAGGTACAGCTTAAAATATCCAGTGATAACAGCGCTTCCAAGTGAGAATTCTTTGAAACAACTCACTTGCAAAATGTTCCTCGTGAGAAAGACAGGCTAAGAGCCGCCAGATCACTTAATTTGCCCGCCCCCCCCCATAAAAATTTAAATTTAAATGTACCACCGTTTTGCACCTATTTTGCACCATTTTGCACTCAAGTATTACGTTTTGCACCCTAACCCCAGAGACGGTATGACTGTTTATGTTTAGAAGGGAAGTTAAAGGTAGCCCCCNCCCCCCCCCCATTATCAAAATGTTGGATTTTTTTCATACCATCTTAAAAATCCTGTTTTGCACCCAAGTATGACGTTTTTTACCTGAATAGTTTTGCAAGAAAAAAATATTTAAAAGGGGAAAATGTGGGGGGACCAAGTTAAGCGTGGCCCCCCAATTCACTAATTGAGTTTTTTTAATGCCAAAATAAAAGTCCTGTTTTGCACCCTAAAAGATCAGCGAGAAAAAAAAATTAATATACAAAAAAATTAAGTCGTTGGACCCTCCTAGGGGGGGAGCAACTGGTTTTCCGTGTGAACCTTGTGATACAATATTGCATTGTTTTTTTAGTTATTAATTGGCACCCCAAATAATTTAAAAACACATGTTGCTACTTTCGAAACACATGCGGGGGGGTGGGGGGGAGTGGTAGGGCTGGGATGTATGGCGCAGGGGGAGGGGAAATATTACGTTACTTGTTACAACATTATTGACTGTAACTTACATAGATTTTATGATATAAAAGCCCACAATAACTAAAATTAAAGCTAATAAATTTATCTACAACTAACTGGCAGCATTAGTTAACTTATTATTTCCAGAAATATTAATAAACGATGAACATTTTAAATTTGTTTCAATTATTTTTGGTGGTAGTAAGCAAATTAATGTTTTTAGATTTACTAAAGGTAACAAATGTAATAGTGTGTTTAACTTAACTCTCTTTAGTTTGAGATCTTACGGCCTCCCTATCACAAAAAATAAGGCGCCCATAGGTGGCTCTCTATCCAGCAGCTATGAAAACATTATATTAATATTCCCTCACCAGATGTGAACATTAATGTAATAACTTAACTTGTTCAAGGTGACCTGGTGGTCTAGGGGTAAGGTGTCAGACTTCAGTGCTGGTGGCCGGGGTTCAATCCTCGGTCCCGGCACAGATTTATCTGATTACCAAACCCTTCCTTCACCTCTGACAAGACATCTTGTGAATGTGGGGAATGCCAGGCCTCCACCGTGGTTCGGATTCCACGTTAAACTGTAGGTCCTTCATTTCATCTCACAATCACCCTACCATTACACATTAGCGTAAGTGCGTATAACCCGAACGGGTAGTAAGACGCGGTGCTAATAATAACTTGTTCAATGGTATTATAGGCTTAGAAAAATGTTATACTTTTAAAAATAACTCTGTTTAACTCTAAATAAAAGCATTAGGAAAAATCAATTACATTCAAGGCTTACGAGAAATTCAGTGGTCTTGCCAAAACTTTGTTTAGGAAAGTAAGAAAATTAAAGTTGAAACATTTACTGAACCATATTTCTTACAGTAATTCGCGAAAATATAGTGAATTTGCTCATGCATTTGTTATTCAGTGTAAATAGAAAAAATACACAATAAAAATAATATAAAATTACTACTATAAGTTAGAATATTGTTTCTAAATGCTGTGTTATAATTATTAGTCGTCACTATCACCACCTTCATCATCATGAGAATAAAGAGGGCTACTGTTTTCACACTTCTGATAATCATCATTTGGACACAAACACATATCGGTGCACGTGAGATAACTACGACAACAGAAGCACAATTTGGAGAGACAGTTTGTTTTTCAATAGCATTTTATGAGCTATAATATTTCTAAAGGTGCTGGTGGCATGTCTGTAATTTTACGGGACATAATAACCATTACTAGCTTCCCAACCATAGCCCGGTTCAGGAGATGGTATATTTGGATGAGCAGTAAAATCATTGTTCCAAACTATGCACTGATAAAATAGCCCTCAACATAGAGAGTTTTAGAGCAGACATCTTTGGTGGCTTCTTTTCAGATACCACTTTTTTTAAATATACCATCTTACATCTCCCACTGTCGATGCTGTAGATCATGGCATATAAAGTTTGCAGACAAATTTTTCTATTCCCTCTTCAACAAACTCCCAATTTTCCTTTGCCTGAAAAACATTTTATGTTATCACAGCAAGTGAAGGCATTACATCTTGGCAAAGCATTGGCTTTTTGCTGACCCATTACTAGATAGTTAATACTTGGTAATTGAAGTAGAAAGTTAAAAATGCTGGCTATTCTGTTAGTGGTGCAGGTATCATGAACTGCAGTTATTGGCAAAGCTGTGATTATAAGAAATTGAAGGTGGACCATGTTGTAATATTTGAATTTCCATTTATGTGTTCACTTACACATTGTGTGCCATCTTGCAGGGAAGCACATCTGATTTTGTGGAATGTTTTCCTATGAACCATACCTTCATGTCGGTAGTATCAAGGGGGCCTACAGAAGCTGGGCTGAAGTCAGTATAAGTTTTTAATTTTAGAATCAGTTTGGATGGCATAAAAAATCTTTAATAACAGTTGAACAGTCAGGAAGGTATATTGCACAATTTCCAGACTTTTCCACAGTTGAAGAATTTGTTTACTGTCATCTGCTTCTTTTCGCTGATAAATAGTCAGCGCTGTGGCATGTGTAATGTTTTTTCCAATAGAGGTAGCTTCCATAAAATTAACAATGTCTGTTTCGATATATATATATATATATGTATATATCGGCTCTTGAACATATTGCAGGTAAATCCGTATCATTACCACAATGATATATGGCATCGATAGAAACATCTCTTTTTTAAAAAAAAAAAAGCCATTTCCGGTTAGTTTCTTCGAGCTGGTCGGTGGAATTCAATATAACCAATGTTGTCAATGAGTATTTGCTTTATTTTTTTCCGAGATTTTGTAGGAAAAACCATGTTGTTCACTGCCCGTATGTTTTCATAAGTGGTTTGGATGACAGCCATACTTATAGCCCACTTTTGCAGACATTCAATAATGAGACTGATAAATTCCATTTCTGCTGCAACTTATGCTATAGAGTCTTTACACGTAGTGTTCGTAGCCTTTCCTAGCATATTACTTACATTTTTGGTCCAACATAGCAAATGGTATCTAACATCAATGGCATGGCCATCCTCCTCATTGATAGCTGTGTTGAATTTAATGTTTAAAGCTTTATTCCCATTTTTATAAATAGAATCACGCAGATTTTTTTTGGACTCGATCAACTGATAGTCTTCTAAGAGGATTCACTCTTGAGTGAACACACTTACAAAAGAAACATTCTTATTTACTGAAGGCACACACTTAGAACGAGTACGTCGTGTTTTGCTCCCTGTATCACTTTCAGTTGATCGTATTTGAATGTCATCTTTTTGTTTTAAGCGGTAAAGTTTTCCTTTGTAACAGTTTGGAACCATCTCTCATGACAAGATGCTTCTCCCTCAATACATTTTTGGGCAGTTACTGATGGTGTAGGGAGGAGGAAGGGAGCGTTGTAGAGGTAATCTACCTGCGCTTGCCTGGAAGGAGAGTGGGAAACCATTGAGGTAAAAATACCCTCAGAAGACACGACCGGTATTCGAACATAGATCTCCCTATCTCTAGCAGGCCAGTCTAACAGGAAATTGACTCCTTGGACAATTCTGCCGCTGAAGTGGGTTATTTTGAAAATAGATTTAACAATTTTTCCAATTGAGGACTATTTTACACGATTTAATAATAACGTATGTTGAGTTTTATAAAATATATTAATTTAAGGGCCCGCTAACCCATGCGAGGAACGGGTCAAACTGTTAGTATTAGTGTTCACACCATAAGTACAGTAACCCCATGGCTTCTTTGGTGCTGAGTGACATCTGACAGCTGAAAGCTGATGGCTTTAAAAAGTTACTAGACCAAATTATGTATCCCTACGCCATACCATATTATTTGCAAAAACATGTGTTTATCAGCTGTCACTTCTGACATTAAAAATGTAGGTATATACCTAAATGTTGACTGTCAGAATTCAGCTGTGAGCTGTCAGTCAGCACCAAAGAAGACATGGGGCTACTGTACAGTCTCATTTCATGTCCAAGCTCAACATGTTTTACTCATTTCATGTCCAAGCCAACATGTTTTACTCATTTTTTGCGATTCATGTTTGTAAGAGTTGGTAATCTTAGTTAAAGATCACTATTTGACGGCACACTTTTGACGGCCCACAGGTAGATCCAGCTTATGACAAAGATACTTTACTCTCCTAAATACCTTCAGGCTTTGTATTTTGCCTTTTTTTCCCCCAACTTTCAAACATTTTTTTTCTATTTTAAAATATATTTTAAGAGGTTTTTACCTGAAATAAGTACAGCAGAATACCCTCTTCATTATTTGTCTCCTTGGACAAGTGATTTCACCCCTCATATTATTTTGCCGCTTTTTTATAGGTGAGGGGTGAGAGGGGCTTTTGGCACGTGCCAATAAGAACAGGAGAGGGCGGATAGTTTAGAGAGGGATTTTAGGGCTGAAACTATTATTTACTCAACCTTTTGGAGACATTCTCGTATAACATGTGTTGTATTGTGTTCACTCTATTTTATGTGACTGGGGGGGACCAACATTTGATTTGCTTCTTCCTAGTCTGCTGATTCTGTACAGGAGACCGGTGTTTGTATCTCTGTTCTGTTATAATTCCATACAAGTTCTATAGGAGACCGGTGTTTATATCTCTGTTCTGTTATAATTCCATACAAGTTCTATAGGAGACCGGTGTTTATATCTCTGTTCTGTTATAATTCCATACAAGTTATATAGGATACAGGTGTTTGTATCTCTATTCTGTTATAATTCCATACAAGTTATATAGGAGACAGGTGTTTATATCTCTGTTCTGTTATAATTCCATACAAGTTCTATAGGAGACCGGTGTTTATATCTCTGTTCTGTTATAATTCCATACAAGTTATATAGGAGACAGGTGTTTGTATATCTATTCTGTTATAATTCCATACAAGTTATATAGGAGACAGGTGTTTATATCTCTGTTCTGTTATAATTCCATACAAGTTCCAGGAGACCGGTGTTTATATCTCTATTCTGTTATAATTCCATACAAGTTCCAGGAGACCGGTGTTTATATCTCTATTCTGTTATAATTCCATACAAGTTCCAGGAGACCGGTGTTTATATCTCTATTCTGTTATAATTCCATACAAGTTCCAGGAGACCGGTGTTTATATCTCTATTCTGTTATAATTCCATACAAGTTCCAGGAGACCGGTGTTTATATCTCTATTCTGTTATAATTCCATACAAGTTCCAGGAGACCGGTGTTTATATCTCTATTCTGTTATAATTCCATACAAGTTCCAGGAGACCGGTGTTTATATCTCTATTCTGTTATAATTCCATACAAGTTCCAGGAGACCGGTGTTTATATCTCTATTCTGTTATAATTCCATACAAGTTCCAGGAGACCGGTGTTTATATCTCTATTCTGTTATAATTCCATACAAGTTCCAGGAGACCGGTGTTTATATCTCTATTCTGTTATAATTCCATACAAGTTCCAGGAGACCGGTGTTTATATCTCTATTCTGTTATAATTCCATACAAGTTCCAGGAGACCGGTGTTTATATCTCTATTCTGTTATAATTCCATACAAGTTCCAGGAGACCGGTGTTTATATCTCTATTCTGTTATAATTCCATACAAGTTCCAGGAGACCGGTGTTTATATCTCTATTCTGTTATAATTCCATACAAGTTCCAGGAGACCGGTGTTTATATCTCTATTCTGTTATAATTCCATACAAGTTCCAGGAGACCGGTGTTTATATCTCTATTCTGTTATAATTCCATACAAGTTCCAGGAGACCGGTGTTTATATCTCTATTCTGTTATAATTCCATACAAGTTCCAGGAGACCGGTGTTTATATCTCTATTCTGTTATAATTCCATACAAGTTCCAGGAGAAATGTGTTTATATCTATGTTCTGTTATAATTCCATACAAGTTCCAGGAGACCGGTGTTTATATCTCTATTCTGTTATAATTCCATACAAGTTCCAGGAGACAGGTGTTTATATCTCTATTATGTTATAATTCCATACAAGTTATATAGGAGACAGGGTTTTGTATCTCTATTCTGTTATAATTCCATACAAGTTATATAGGAGACAGGTGTTTATATCTCTATTCTGTTATAATTCCATACAATTTCCAGGAGACAGGTGTTTATATCTCTATTCTGCTATAATTCGATACAAGTTCCAGGAGACCGGTGTTTATATCTCTATTCTGTTATAATTCCATACAAGTTCCAGGAGACCGGTGTTTATATCTCTATTCTGTTATAATTCCATACAAGTTCCAGGAGACCGGTGTTTATATCTCTATTCTGTTATAATTCCATACAAGTTCCAGGAGAAATGTGTTTATATCTCTATTCTGTTATTATTCCATACAAGTTCCAGGAGACAGGTGTTTATATCTCTATTCTGTTATAATTCCATACAAGTTCTAGGAGACCGGTGTTTATATCTCTATTCTGTTATTATTCCACACAAGTTCCAGGAGACCGGTGTTTATATCTCTATTCTGTTATAATTCCATACAAGTTCCAGGAGAAATGTGTTTATATCTATGTTCTGTTATAATTCCATACAAGTTCCAGGAGACCGGTGTATATATCTCTATTCTGTTATAATTCCATACAAGTTCCAGGAGACAGATGTTTATATCTCTATTCTGTTATAATTCCATACAAGTTATATAGGAGACAGGTGTTTGTATCTCTATTCTGTTATTATTCCATACAAGTTATATAGGAGTCAGGTGTTTATATCTCTGTTCTGTTATAATTCCATACAATTTCCAGGAGACAGGTGTTCATATCTCTATTCTGTTATTATTCCATACAAGTTCCAGGAGACAGGTGTTTATATCTCTATTCTGTCATAATTCCATACAAGTTCCAGGAGACCGGTGTTTATATCTCTGTTCTGTTATAATTCCATACAAGTTCTATAGGAGACTGGTTTTTATATCTCTGTTCTGTTATAATTCCATACAATTTCTATAGGAGACCGGTGTTTATATCTCTGTTCTGTTATAATTCCATAAAGTGCTATAGGAGACCGGTGTTTATATCTCTGTTTTGTTATAATTCCATAAAGTTCTATAGGAGACCGGTGTTTATATCTCTGTTCTGTTATAATTCCATACAAGTTTTATAGGAGACAGGTGTTTATATCTCTGTTCTGTTATAATTCCATACAAGTTATATATGCTTATAACAGACACGTATCCAGGGGGGTTCTCGTGGGGTTGAAGCCCCCTCAAAATCCAAACAAAAATTAACAATCATTATAAAAAAAAGATAAAACTATCTTGTAATATAGCTTGTCTTGTACTAATAAATTCCCAATTAAAATAATACAGTGGTAATTAATTTCAGTTTCACTTTATTAACCGGAACCATGAATAATATACTCAGGAAGTCCTCCCCACGGAGATAAAAATATATCAAAATTCCGTAAAATATATATTACAGCGAACCCATGCTTTCATTAACCAATAATTAATATACTTTTTTTACTTTTGATTGAAAATTGATTAGTTTTATAAAAATGTATGTAAGATTAGTAGGTATATTTTCTATTAATAGTCATAAAAAGTATATCAATTATTAGTGAATGCAAGAATGATTCTGCTTCAATATATTGTTGTACGAAATTATTATGTATTTTTCTAGCTGAGCAGATCAGATTCGTCCGCCCCCTCTCCCCGCTTTTAAGTTCTAAGATGACCATCGTCGTGGAGCAATATTTGAAAAATGAGCCCGCTCCTCCTCCCTCGAAAGAAAATTCTGGATACTTGCCTTGCTTATTATATTTATTTAGAGGTATTCAGCTATTAAAACTACGGCAAGAATAATATTTCCAGCAGAACATCAAGTATACAATAACGTTACAACCACAAGTGCGGACTTTAGTCTCTCTGGCCTGTGTAAGATAGACAACTCTCATATGTAACAATACACACTATAGAACACATCTAGCCTCTCTGGCCTTGTGAGCTAGACAACTCTCATATGTAACAATACACACTATAGAACACATCTAGCCTCTCTGGCCTGTGTAAGATAGACAACTCTCATATGTTACAATACACACTATAGAACACATCTAGCCTCTCTGGCCTTGTGAGCTAGACAACTCTCATATGTAACAATACACACTATAGAACACATCTAGCCTCTATTATTTTAATAAATGCAGTTATCATGCTGTTTGACACGTGACTACATGTAATGCCTTCTCGTCTACACTAATTTATTTTAATAGAAATATCTTTTTAGAAAATACAATCTTTTTTTCTTGTCAACATTTATATTTGATTATCTTATTTCTGTTATTTAAAAGGTATTGATAATATATATATCCAAAGTGACAGCTGCAATTCACGTGACTTGTCGTATGAATATGTGAAAGTAGATCTATTAACTTATTTAGCTGTCAGATAGTCCCCTTCCTATGACAGTAGTCTGGTTAGCTGGTGATGGAAGTCCAGGGCTCGAACCCTTGCCGGTGTACTGATAGTGGTATTATATCTACATTCTAGCTCCCTCATTATCGGTTTTGAAACGTACTGTACATAGCTCGACCGGGAGGCAGGAGTGCAACACACGTAGTCTACAGACACGAGGTTGTGTCGTCACACTCCTTCACTCCACATAACTCGACCGGGAGGCAGGAGTGCAACACACGTAGTCTACAGACACGAGCTGTTGCCAGTAGTTGTGTCGTTACACTCCTTCACTCCACATAACCAACATGTTGTTTCATGATCTGTTGCCTCTCCAAATGTGGTGGCAGTTGATGTGACCTAGTGCTAGCGTGTTTGGGTCTGACTGTACCAGCTAGGGTTTCATCCCCTAACCCATCTCCCCAGCTAGGGGATGTTCTCCGTGCAGAGGTCACCAGGGTCAAACAACGTCTAGACTAGAGACTGCACCGGGTATTAAAACATTTCTAAGTTCCCCTCCTCTCCCTTGATCGTCTGGACGAGAGATGACCTTGAACCAACCCTTTGTAACCTGGCCTCCCTTTTCATGAGTTGTCTGGTCGGAATCAAACGAGAGGCGAGGGTGGCTCCACTGGAACAGGATTCAACAATAGCGGGCTCTCAAGTTGGCAACACTGCACCAAACTACGAGCACCACGTCTCACTGCACGGCCGCACTGAGGAAGGTTGAAATTAGAGTAAATGTACCCTCATTTACGTGGAAAGAGATATAGTGGGAAACCATTAAAGAAAACCACCGTCAGCACGCCCAACCGGGATCGAACTATGATCTCCCCGTCACCAGCAGTCTAATCCATAGCGAGGGTAACACCTTAAACTATGCGGTCATCGACGCGGGTAGCTACGAACACAAATGCTAACCCGTCCGATAATTATTTGCGACATCCAGGAGAGGTGAGCTCAAGAATCATCGACAGCAATATATAATAGTCAATGCAATAACTATCATCCTCTTCGGTGGCCGCATGATCTAGGGCGCTACTCTCGCAGTAGAATAGACTGCCGACGATGGGGAGATCTGGGTTAGAATCTCTGGTGGATGTTCTAAGGATGGTTTTTACAAAATGGTGTTACATTCTCCCCCACGTAAATGTGGGTACACTTCCTCTAAGTATACCCTTTCTCATACCTTATTACCGTTAGCGTATAACCTGAACAGGTAGTAAGACATGGTGCTAAAAATAGACAAAAGTACAAATCACTATCTAGGGCTGCGGTTTTTTCCACCGCGTCTCACTGTTTGGTTCTAGTACCACGCGGATGGTTACAGGATGATTGGTTCTAGTACCACGCGGATGGCTACAGGATGATTGGTTCTAGTACCACGCGGATGGCTACAGGATGATTCAAATATTTATATTTAGCCTACATCTCACTAGCTAGGTTATAATACAAACATGTAGGAGGCATCAACTTGTAGCGCTACTCTTACATCTCCATTAGAACAGAGGTAGACTTACGGTATTTAACGAGCTGTGCCTATTTGTAAGTATTCAAGTTAACCTGCATATTAATTACGCCAATCTGCTCGCTTGAATTTAAATGAAATGTACCCTCATTTACTGGGATGCAGAGTACAATATCGTTCGGTAATAAACCCTCAGTATAACCGACCAGGAATTGAACCCTAATCTCCTCGTCATCGGCAGGCCTTCAAGGGTATCCTGGAATTTCACGAGAACATTAAAAAAGTTTGTCATCTATCGCTGCTGCACACTTGACAGATAACAAATGCGAAGACAATTAAACTCTATGGTTGGATTGGAGAAATATTTTATTTACTCTTTCAATAAAATGTTTTTATATAAAAACCGCAAAAACACTGGTCTTTTCTCCCGTCCCCTTCCACCCCACCTTAAGATAACTCAATCCAAAGTAAGACAATGGCTAGAGTAGAAAGTAGATTCGGGGCTTCTGGAATGGTTGAACATGATTATTCAATAGTCATAGTACGTAGTCAATGCATTTAACCTTCAACATCGCTGTTCGATGTCCACCCCAAGGTCAAGCCCACCTGCCCTAGGTATTCCTTATCAAGCACTTTCACTTTGTCTTTATTTCTTTTCTATACTCTTCCCGTGTTGGCGTGGGCCACCTGAATGTATGGATTACAAAATTGCTGTTTTAGGTAGTGCTTCTGTCTATAGCAACAACATTTTAATAGTAATTAAAAACAAATCACTAGTCATGAAAGAGGGATAAATATAGTTTTTGGATTTACCATACTTAAAAATTCCCTAATATTACGTATCCTTGAAATGTATCGTCACTGCTTGATCGTAATAGGGCCTAGTTCAAAAAACTTCAGTTTATTTGGAAAGTTTACCCCCAAAGGCTAATATGGTTATTTAAAATGGCATTTGTTAATTTCGTTTCTAAGATTTTTGTTCAATGATAGGTGAAGCAAATTGGACTTTTTTTTATAAATATTTATTAATGAAAGGTATATGTTTTTGTATTTTTCTATTCTCTTTTGTGCTAGTAGTGCATTTGAGGAATGCACATGTGGGAGGCTTTGCGCGATATCCAGTACAAATGCCTGCCTAACTTCATGACTCCTCGAAACAGAAAAAGTGGTTTTTGCAACGCTGTCTAACTGTATATCTGACTAGAGCAGAAACAGTTTTACCAATTGGGCTAAAACGTTGTGTCTAGGGTTTTCATAAGGTCCCCCCCGAGGGATTTTTGGAATTAAACATCCAATCCTAAAACTAAGGGTAGTTTACTGAAAGACAAAAAGAGGGGAAAAAAATCAATTTTCACAAAATCCGCTTTAACGATTTGAATAAAATTTTGTATCTAGATATTGTTTAACATTTCAAACCAAATGGCAATTTTTATTTTTTCATAAAAATGACTTTGATGGTACTCTACAGGTTAAAATCCCCAATTTTGATCATATCTCCTAACTATTTGAGAGACGAAATAACTTATCATTGTAAGTATTTTATACAATTACTTACAAAACTTTTTTATTTGAAATATATTTTTATAGTACTAATAGTTTCTGAGCCAATATATATACAAAGTACTTTATTATATATATATATATATATATATATAATAAAGTACTTTGTAATATGAAATTGATTGTAATGCTCTTTGGTGGACAGAGAAGTCCCTCTTTTATAGATGTTTCTGTAACATTGTATATTATTATTATATGTCTGCTCTTTGGTGTTTCGCAATAGTGTGTATTATTTCGTTTCAAAAATTTACCCGTTTTTGGTAAATGTGTCTATGTTATAAATGAATAGAGAGAAGGTATGGGCGGTGCACCTTACCATTTATTTTGGTTGTGTCTTTCCTTTTTGATTTATTTTGAGATATTTATTTTATGCTTGCCACCCTATGTACTATATAAAGTGACAGTTCTATCTCGATAAGACTTGAGATTTTCATCTGTAAGCATTTAATTATGTTTTTATTAACTGAACACAAGATTAGTAAGTGATTTAAGTTTTATTTAATTCTAGAACAAACAACCATGATAAAAGTGACAAAACTAATTTTTTCAATGTACCAGTTTAGGTCCTTGCCAAGATTTGAACCCAGGTACTTTGTACCATCAGACATACACACTATTGACTGTACAAATACGTCAGACGTCTACGAAGTGTACGCTGGAAGTCATTTAATCTGACTCACATGAGCAGAAATACAATTCGATACTTTTCAATTGTGTAAGATAGATTTTTATGTTTCTGTATTCGTCTCCTTTCACGCGATAAACCATATCTATCTATCCGAGGGTCTCCTGGGCCCGGACCTTTTCTCTCTATTATAAGTTGATCACAGCTATAGTTAAAAAAACATGTTTTGATACAGCTGTACCCTTATTTGTGAACCAGGCATTACACGCACTCCTTTAAAAAGAGACATGAACATTTAAGTAGTTTTGGTTAACTTTCTCTTTTTCATACATAGACTATGTTTATTTTATATAGTATTATGTAACAAAAATAATAATGAACGCAGATAACTATAGGTTGTAAATTGATATAATAATACATACTCTACAAAAATGCATAAAAAAGATAAATGTTGGATTAATTTTAAACTTACAAAATTCTTTCCTCATTCCATCATTTAAAAGTTCAAAATTTGGCTTCAGTTGACCTAAAACACTTTTCCACACATCTCTTGTTTTATTGCAATCTTTGTACCTTCAATAGATGTGTCCCATATTTCTGGTATTCCCTCTCCTAAACTAATTACGTTTCCACGTCTATTCATTCTTGTTCTTTTGTCGTGTCTTACGTGGCTACTGCAAACTAAAGTTTGTTCACGATAGGTTTCTACCTGAATGACAGTTCGAAAATCATATGTTTAGGTGTTGGGTTGCCAACACTTGTAAAAGATCATTGTTTTGTTATGAATGTAAAGATCTTTAATTACCTGTTATATAGCCTATTACATTTAAAATAACGTAAACTTAATTTTTCTCATACTATTTCATTTTTTTAAATAATTTCTTTTTATCCAACTCGAAACAATATTTTAAACATGATTAAAAGTACTTATTTTTCGTTTTGGAACGTTACTGATTTTGTGTAATATAGTACACACATTAATTAATACCTTTTAATACAATCATCATATTTACTTGGAAAAGAGAAAATTACTGTATTTTTTTTACATACAATAAATGATTTTATGATTATTTTATCTTATTTTGAAATATTTAACTGAATAAAATATGTGCATCAACTATGTGGGTGCAGCATTGCAAAAAACTTGTTTACCGTCATGTTCAACCAGATGGTTTAAATTCTTCAGTCGCCATTTTGAAGCTATGTTTGTTAGAAGTTTTTGTGAAAGTGGTTTGAATATTTTTTTTTTTAAGTGGAATAAAATGATAAATTAGCCTTGTGTCTGACCTCAAATAAATAAATAAATAATATTGTCCTAAATTACTGTGGTTAACTATCACATAAATAAATTACCATCTGTTTTCATTACTGACATCCAAAGTGATAGATGTCAGCTGTTGGCGTAGTGATATATTAGGGATTACTTCTAGTAACATTTCGAGCTGTCATCCAGGTAAACTTAGCTCGTGAATGACTTATATACACTCCTCACTCCTCAACAGCACCAAGAGACCACTCGGACAACTAAATATCCGGTCATGTGAAGGCCTTCATTGCACGCTGTGGTCCGCTAGAGCCCAGTCCGAGATTCGGACGTTTGTAGCAGGGAGGTCCGACGGAGATCTGCCCGGGTCCGGATGGTGTGAAAGAAGAACACATGCCTGTCCATGTAGTTCTATCTGTCCGCGTGCCGGATCGTGTGAAAGGGGCCTAATTTCACATCATCACGAGGAATATAGACACAGTACCTCTAGTGGTCGTTGAAAGGGAACTATGGACAATATTTCACACAGCTAAACGAAAGGAGGTGTAAGCCTACAAACAATAATAACACTCTTATGTTTCTTGATGTATGATGCATGATTTCAATGTGTTTTTATTTTGCTGTTAACAAATTAAAAAATATTATTTTGTTATCCCTTACAAATTTTTAAAAAGTTTGAAAACCAATTTTCAATAATGTTTATCACTAGTGTTTACACACTTCTTTATGTATCTCTTTCAATTTTTTTACATAATTATTCTTTAACTTTTTAAC